>APFE030402360.1:0-12659 GCA_000404065.3 Pinus taeda
GTTTAGTGAATAAAAATCGACAAAAGATTGTTGAGAACCATGTGGTTTTTTAAATAAAACTAACCTTTTTAATCAGTATAATATGAAAAACGAAAATCTCTGCTAATGGCATTGAATCAAGTAAGGCCACCAATGTACATACTGCCTGCACGAAGACAACATTAGAACTCAATTTCAGAGACAAAAGCTTACTAAAGTTTTATACCAGTTATCAAACTTAGAGTACCTTAATATTGGCTGAATGTTGTTATGTTGATCAGATTTTATATAACCTCTTCAATGAATTACTATCCTTCCTATAATTCAGGAATCATTTAACATTTTCACACAATTTTTTCTCTTGTGATTCTATACAGGCATTCTGTGGTCCATACTCCAACATAACATTCTAAGAAGTTTTCCTCAAACAACATAAACTTTAGATCCTTCTAGAAAATCTCTGAAAGAATACAGTTTCAGTTCAATGAAACTGGATAACAACTTGCGAATCACAGACAAGAGTGGACAAACATACAACCACATAGATCATCCAAAAGCATATTTCATTTCAAATACATGACAGAAATATGTTGTTCAATGAAAAGAAATTATCTTCCTAGCAATGAAGCAAGTTTTGAACACATACATAACCAATAATCTCCCTAATCTATCAGAAATATTGTGTTCCTCGTAATATCAACTCAGCTTTAGATTTTAAAAGGGAATGATGTGTTATGCCCAACCAAGCTCCCAGGATTTTATCATGCATCAATATATCCACCATCCCAGCTTATTATAAAGTCTAAGTGTTCCATTTTGACACTGAAGTAAATGTTGATCCTGAAGTATTACGTTGCCTTTCCAGGACTTTTAATACTACTACTGCAATCGACTTAACTATCTCCTATTATAAAAATTTTATAAAAAAACAAACTTATCCATTTCCATCAGCTATAGCCTTTCATAATGCATTTCCACAAGATTATTCACTTTATGCATGTGTAGCCACGCAATCGGATGCTGACAATTGATCATCAATAGTTTTCCCCCAGACAAATGTCAAATATTAGATAGCTCCATTACATCTTAGAAAGCATTCATAGAGCCTTCAACACTACTCCTTGAGTCCCCAAAAGTCACACAGGATATCGTTGCAGCTGCAATGACATCTTGTAACTTGTAAGAGAGTAATAGGGAGATCCAAACTTCTAGGTATGTCCAGAAAAATTCAAAGCGACTGAGTCAAACAGGGTATGATTTCCAACATAAATAAACAAAATCCCAGATACTGTTGAGGCATAGATAGGAGCCTACTCAGCATTAGTGTCATGATCATGTGCATCTGCACATTAATAATTGCATGGGCAACATATATGCCAGGCAAGCTACATAACTTGTCAAAACCCATAGAATGGTTTGAAGCGTCCTCATATGGGTAGAATAATCTCTCTATGGATAAAATACCACCTCATATATCCTCCTTGAAAGTTGAAAGTTGAAACCTTTCATCTGCACTTTGACTGTTTTTTCGACTGCTTTTTCACAGCACTTTCACTGCTTTTTCCAAATATCGATTGAGTTGCCCTCTTTTCACCTCCGAATTCTACAGAGTCCATGTCATGCCTTGTGAATCAGCTCTCCACTTATGTTTATTTTCTCTGTAATGACCCTAATAAATCCTATAGAATGAGATTTCATTTTGTAATATGATGGGATTTCACTCTACAAGATTGGTTTCAGTTTTACTTGTATTCTGGTATATGAAATTTGTCAGTTTTACTTATAATAGGATGGGATTTCATTTTGTAATGTGATGGGATTTCCCTCTGCAATATTAGCTACTAAATTTTACTTGTATGGAAAGATTACTACTTTCTTTATTCAATATTTTATTTTAATTTTATTCATTTCAGTCTATTATATTATATTTTATTATAATTTTGTTCATTTCAGTCTATGATATTTTATTCAATTCTATCACATTGTTTTTCGAAATTATAAAAGTAAAGGCAGCTTCGTGTTTTTTGAAGTTAGAAATTATAAAAGCAAGACAGCTTCCGTTTTCTGTCATTAAAGCTATCTTTTGATGTAGAATAAATATACCATTTTTAAATATTTAAAATTCAAAAATATTATTTAAATGCTCGATTATCACCAAGCTTCTTGACTTTAAACTTTTATATGGCCACGAGTGTCACCCAGCGCATGGATCCACATTAATAAAGTGGATATAGTTAAGACATGTATATAGTATATGATTTCATATTGATTTTCGAGTTAATAGAGGAGTATAATTTGAATCTAAAGTTGGTGTTTTTCCATTTTCAAATAGGTATGTAAATACAAAACAATATGCACTGAGATATAACGTTCTTTTATAATAAAGTAAATTTAATTGGAACAACTTTTACTTTGGAATTTTATATTTTTTAATCCTTTATCACATAATATCATAATTATAAAAATTCAACAATTCCAATTTAATAATTTTATCGGCCTCTCTTTGTACCTTTTTTGGGACAATTGCTAGTGTTATATTTAGAGTGATAGACCTTCTTTTGAATTAGTTAACTTATCTACTTTTCAACCTACATGTGAAATCTGTACACCTCACATCACATCTTACGCTGACATTTTATGTTCCGACATACCGTGACATTTGTACACCGAACATTTTGCGATGACAAGGTATCCAATACTTGTTTCACATTCACGATACACCCTAAGCTTGACATCTGTGCACCTCACATGCGACTGAGGTGCTTCTGTTTCTGCATTTTTTAAAATATTTTTTTTTTTTGGCAGTTTCCCTTGATTCCTCTCCATTTTAAGCATGGCCATAAAAATAGTGGGTTTGATATCTTGTGTTTATTTTTTATTGGTTTACCAATTTTTTCATTGTAGATTTGATATTTTACGTTTATCTTTTATTCATTTACAATTTTTTTCACAGTGGACTTGAAAAGAAAGGCCGCCCAAAATGGCCTATTTGGCACAGGCGAAAGTTTATTTCGTTTTGGCGAATTTGTGAATTGTTAACATCAAATTTTTCCCCGTGTCCTATTCATTCAGCAGGACTCTCTGGATTATGCGATGATAGGAAAAGATTTATATTTGTATGAGAATTGATTTATTTTGAGTAGAGGTGGTTTTTCAGTTTTTGAAAAGCAGTTTTGGTTTTGGTACGAAGGTTTAAAAATTATAATAATTTTTTTTAAATGGTGAGTGTGTAATATTTATAGAATAAATTATAATTTTAGAATTAAATTAAATTTTAATGAGCTATAAGTATTTACTTAAAAATAAAAATAAATAATATATTATTGTTTTAATTTTTTTTTTAAATAAGTGGAGTTATATAAATTGAGAATTTAGCTAACTTATTAAAGTACTATTATAATTGAATATTTAGAGATATTTTGGAATGTATTTATACACTTTTTATGCACATTTTGATTGAATATTTGAATATAGAAAATGAGGTTGAAATTTCTCTATGAATAAAAGAAAGGTATTGTGAGATTGTTGAGCGTTTTATCTTGGCTCACAGATTGTTGTTTTTCAAGGAAGGGACTATGAAGTTTTCTTTGTTCAATTACAATTGTGAAACTTGGAAAAATTAGTCAACTTCAACACACGTTGAAAGGTAATAAGAGGTTGACATGTGAGAGAAAGCCAATTATTTTAGTGTGTGGTCATTTATTTTTTATTTTTAAAATCTACAATAAATTTTTGATAAAATTAGTTATTATTTTTCTTAATAATAATAATAATAAATTAGGCATTTGTGCACCACATAACCTCACATTTCGATGCACCATATGAAATCACATTTTATGGCTAACCTCACATTTTAATGCAAAAAATATCATTATAGAACTCCACAATCCCGGATGATTACCCCAGGAATCTCATTATGGAACTCCACAACGGCAGATGACTGGAACTTGCAAAGATTTTGTATATTGGTTAAAGAAAAAATTGTACATTATATTCTTAAAAAAAATCAATTTTAATGTATGTGATAGACAATATTGATTTTTTGATGTTATTATTGACTTTTTCATCACGCCAACCTTACTTTTTGTTATAGATCTAATTTCAACTAATTTATTTACATTTTATGAATAAAGTCAATAATAAAAATTCATAATTTAATAATAATACATATATATTTAGGCTGATAATAATAAAATTAATATTTTTAGTTAGGTTGATAGGTATTTCTTTTAAATCAGTTCATCTCATTTTCTTCTACGTGTTTCTTTTGAATTAGTTCATCTCAATTTTTCTTCTACCTTTTTAGTCTACATGTTTCTTTTGAATCAATTCATCTCATATTTTCTTCTACCTTTTTAGTTACTCCACACATGCATATGTAGAATCCTATGCACTATGATAGAACCTATAGCAACTAATTGTGGTACATTAAGCAAATATCTCTTTAAGCAAACAATATCATCCAAAAAGTACTATTAAGCAACCAATATACAACAATAATAGGATTCTTCTAATTTGTCATCCTCTAGGCCAAGTTCAACTTGATGTAGAGTAATTATACATTGTCTTGATTTACAAGAATTATAGATAATTTCCTAAATGAGATAATCACCAATAATAGAAAATATAAATGAGAATAAGAATACAACACACATTTTGAATGCCACCATATCATACATCTACAAAAAAGAAGTTAATAACCCAAAATGACGCAAAAGTAATATTTACCCAGGGTTTCCTCTTAGTAGAAATTGCCCATTCTACAAAATCAATATTTATTCATAATGATTTTAAATATTTCATTGATAAAATAAGTGATAAATTATATCTCAATCAACTTTCATCATCTTAATATTTTAATTATTATTTTTATTGCATATTACCAACTTAACACAAATACAACAATTATTATTTCAAAACAAAGTACAAATTTTCCAATTCAACAATTCCAATTCAACAATTTCAATTTAACAATCTTATCGGCCTCTCTTTGCACCTTTTGGGGCAATTGCTAGTTTATTTGTTTTATCAATTCAAAATGTATTGTTTTATCAATTTAAAATGTATTATTGTTATTTGATTACTTTTGTAATGCAATTATGTTGATAGACATGTTTCTTTTGGAATAGAGTTTTATGATTTTAATTTAAATATTAACAATTATTAAGTGGATGATATGGATTTAACTTCTATGAAAATTCAACGTAATCTAATTTATAGATGAAATAGACTTTTTCACTGGAATTCCACAAAATAATTTTAAGAAAGAGTGTGAATTTTTCGACACCCTGAAAAGCCACATAGGGTACTCAAATTTAATAGATTAAACAATTTAAACTAAAGTTTTTAAATATCTATGTTGATCTTGTAAATAAGGACATTTCATCCACAAGTTAGACTATGCCTTCTAAAATAATCACAAATCAAAGATTGAGATTAATCACAAAACTAGTTATGCTCTTTCTACTCTTTTATTAAAATAATTAATTAGAAAAAGGTTTTAGTGTCATATAGACATGATTTATTGATTTTTTGGGCAATGTGTTATTAGCGAGTCATGGTATTGGCCCATGGTATTCTCGAAAGTCTATTTACAAGTTAAAAATCTCCATGGTAAAGTGGGGCAAATATCCATGGTTAAGAATCTTGTTACCTAATTTTGTAAATGTATTTAAGTTTAATCCATTTTATAATTAATAATCATAAAGTTATAATCTAGTAAGATATATCATGAAGTAAGTGTTTTGATGCCTATGGATGTCATTAAATTAAGTACAATGTGATAAATTCAAGGAAAATAAACTACTACTTCAATTAAAACTATGACAATATAGAACTTTTAATGAGATAGTGGTACCAATTATGTGTATGTGTGAGAAAGTGATGCAAGAGGAGCCATCCCCTGCAATGTCAAGGCTTTATAATGGACCATTTCTATTGTATCTCATGAATCACATGATTATACTAAACCCCAACAACATCTTTTTTTTTTTTTACAAAGTTAGCTGCTGTATTCAATCTGAAAAAAAGACAGGAATTTGAGTCCTGAGGTACAAGAAGAGTTGGGATGGCTCAGGATCAAAGGAGTTACAGAAAGAAATTTTCTCCTTAGTCCTGGATGTTATGGCTTTGAAAAAATCTAAATTGAGATATACTCTGACAAATTGGAACAATAGAAACTGACATTTGCATAGAATTTCTAAATTATGTTAGCATGGACGGGGAGACAGTCCGCATTGCATGCCTCTATTTACATATTGGGGCGAGAGTGAACAGTAGCTGAGCTCAGGCGAAGGAATCCAAGTCACGTTGAATCCAGGATCCTACACATAGTAGAAACAAGAGGGATCGATTCTGGAAAGGATGAATAGGATTAATCTGAATGATCAGTGATGTAAATGAAGCAGAACTAGGCCATATTCCATCATTGATGGTAATCCCAATGCAGGCCTGGAACATCTAGAGGCAGTTCCTCTTGATGGCGCTGTCCGGAATGGTGCTGATTGAACTGATTCGATTCATGGCAGTGGCTGCAGAGAATCCTCGGCATTGTACAACAAACTTCCCATTGCTCTGTCACAAGCGTTGTTGGCATGCCTATCTACTTGCTTGTTGAAGGAGTGGAGGATGTGATGAAATTGCAAATTCCCCATTGCCTGATGCAGGAGCTGGCAACGCTGGATGATCTGTTGTAAAAGAGCATTCGAAGATGTTTTCCTTTGAGCCATTAGACTGATTACTATCGAAGAATCTCCAAAAACTTTAGCTGATCTTATACCAAGTCTGATGAGTTGTTTTAGCCCTTGATATAGGGCCAACGCTTCTACCCTATTGTTGGAGATATTCCCTAAACCCCATTCAAAATAGAGAACATTGTCCCCATTGGCATTGGAGATCAAGCCCCTTGCTCCAGCAATACTTGGGTTTGACTTGGATGCCCCATCAAAGAAAAGGTAGAAAATATTACATTTTTGCAGCCAAGTTGCAAACTCCTCCTCTTTATACCTTATCTTCCAACTGTGGGTTTCCTGAGTGCGCTGCTCTTTCATATACTGCCATTCTGAGTGCTATGATTTCTATCCAGGATATAGCTGATGAAGCTCCTTTCTTCCACACTGTACAGAGTTGCATCGATGTTGCTATGAGTTTTAACAGAAATCGTTTCAAGAGCTAGAGTCTTTGCCTTGTTGCAGGCAAATCTTGGAGTCGAGTTCTTATCCTTGAAGATTTTTCGATTCCTAACGAACCAGATGCTCCATAACATGGTGTATGGAAGAGTGTTCCAGACCCTTTGCGCTAAGTTGCTCTTCCTATTTTTCCAAGGGTAGTTCTTTTTCCGATGTTGAATCGCGTCACCTATGGAATGCTGGGAAATGAAAGGGAAGTCGATAGTGGGGTACAGTTCTTTCCAACAGTCAATAGCAAAGGAATAGTCTACAAAGAGGTGTTTCATGGATTCTTCCGTAGCGTAGCAGTTGGGGTAGTGAGGTGGACCGTTGATCCCCTTCTTTTGTAAATTCTCAGCTGTTAAAATTTTTTCTTTTAGCAAGGTCCAGATAAAAACTTGATTTTTGGGAGGGCCTCTGACTTCCACACCATTTTCCAGTGATTCCATATTGGCATAGGGAAGGTGTTGTAGCAAATGTGCTGGTGGGCTACTTGAACTGTGTAATCTAAGCCAGTTGGATCCCATCGAAATCCATCGATCTCATTCTTTTTTACGGGAGCTTTGCTGTGGAGGAGAGACTGCAGTTTGGAAAGACTAGAGTTGAGAGTAGTGGGAACATCAGGGAAAGACCAACTAAGCCAGAGATGGGATAGAGGATCCAAGCTGGAAATTTGGTCCAGGTAATGGATACCTTTGTTGTTGAGATAAGAGAGAATAGGAATGGTTTTATCATGACTATTTATTGGTTATTGTCCCAGAATTTTATCAGCTCCAATCTTAATACTGGTTCCTCCTTTGGGCACTTTAGATATATTCTGGGCAATGAATGGAATGGATTTTTTACATAAGCGCCAGATTTTTGAGGAATCTCTATTGGGTATAGTAGAGTCTAGCAGATGCTGTCTCGGGCAGTTCAAATATTTGATTTCCAGAACTCTTTTCCACCAAGTAGAATAACCAGTGATGAGCCTCCAAACAATCTTCCCTCCGAAGGCAAAATTTAGGAATTTGGGGGATCTAACACCGAGACCTCCTCTGTCCTAGGTTTGGATGACTTGTTTCCAACTAACTAAATTGAATTTCTTTTTATTAGTTTTCCCTCCTTGCCAAAGGAAGTGACGAAGGATTACATCCATTTTATTATGAAAGGAAGCAGGGGCTTGATATAAGGAGAATCGATAAAGGGGGAGAGAGGAAATACCAGATTTAAGGAGGATGAGCTGGCCTGCTAGGTTGAGCCAAGCTTAACCCCACTGCTGCACTTTCCGCTTCACCTTGTTAATGATGATGTCCCATGTTCCTGCCTTCAGAGGTCCTAGGATCACAGGCATGCCCAAATAGGAGAAATGCATCCACGCAAGGTTGCATGGGACTCCAAAAATATTTGCAATATTATGGATGACCTGATTTGATGCATTCCATCCATATATACAGCTTTTTAACTGATTAACCAAACCTCCTGAATACCCCATAAATTTGTCGAGAAGGATCTTGAATCTCCTTGCTATGGTGGTGGAGGCTCCTCCAATTAGCAAGGTGTCATCGGTGAACTGAGAGTGATTGATATTCTTGACTCCATTTCTGTATTTAATTCCAGTGATGAGGCCCACTCTTCTATTGTAGTCCAGAGCTTGACTAAAGGATTCAGCCATAAGGATGAATAAATATGGGGAAAGGGGGCAGCCCTGTCTGAGACCCCGGGGGGACTGAAAGGCTTTACCTAGTCTACCATTTATCAAGGGGGAAATCCAAGGCCCAGAAATGCAAGCAGTGATGAGGCTAATGAAGGGAAACTCAAATCCCATCTTTTTCAATACAGCTATAAGGAAAGAATGCCTAACTCTGTCAAAGGCGTTAGCAAGGTCGAGTTTAAGGATAAACCCTTTCTCCTTCCTAGAGAGGCTTGAGTGAATGGCTTCTTGGACTAAGAGAATGGAGTCAGTAATTTATCTATTGGCCAAGAACCCTCCTTGATTGTTCGAGATCAAGGAGGGGAGGAGGGGTTTGAGACGAGAGGCAAGGACTTTAGACAAAATTTTATAGGAGGAGTTGCAGAGGGAAATGGGTCTAAACCGAGAAAAAGAAGTGGGCCTGTTTTCTTTGGGGATGAGAGCCAGAAAAGTGGCGTTGGTGTATCCTCCTATTTTACCCTTTCTCTAGATCCATCTGACCATCTTTGTCAAATCCTTTTTTATTAAACCCCAAAAATCCCTGTAGAAACAAATGGGGAATCCATCAGGCCCGGGAGCCTTATCAGGATTCATAGTCCAGATCAATCTTCTGATTTCCTCCTCTTCAATTTCCTTTGTTAGGTTGTCATTCATTTCTTTGGTGATTTCCTTGGGCAAGTATTAAAGAAAGTCAGCATAATCATCTTCTCCTTTGGTTTCTGTTAGAAGCTCTCTGTAATATTCAGTGGCATCTCTTTTGATGGTGTCTTGAGTATTTTGCTGGTTTCCTTCATTGTCCAAAATTGAGGTGACATTGTTCCTGATTTTTCTTGTTGTGGCTTGTTTATGAAAAAAGTAGTATTTTTATCACCGCATTGTAGCCAGAGCTGCCTTGACTTTAGTCTCTATTTTAACTCTTCTTCTCTGTTTATGTGACTCAGCTGTGCATAGAGTGAACCTCTTGCTCCTTATTTTGATGAGAGAGGCCCTGAACCTCTATCATTCATTGGATGCATTCAAGTTCATTTTTAATTTTCTTTTTGGTCTCTTCAGGTTCTTTGTAATTGGTTCTAGCCCATTCTTTGATGACTTGTTTGGTTCTTCTCAGTTTAGTTTCCCATATGAAACCTAGTGAGCCTTCAATGTGCTAGTTCCAGGATCCTTGAACAATTTCTCTGACCACCAGATCCCAATTCCAAAGAGGTCTGTACCTAAACAGAATTGGCCCAAGAGGACAATGAGTTTCTAGTGTGAGTGCAATGGGGTAATGATTAGAGGCTGAGGTGGATAAAATGCTAGCGTACCCCACAGAAAAGGAGGAGAGGAACGATACATTAATTAAGAATCTGTCTAGCCTTTCCTTATGTTTCCATTGCCAAGCTTGCGGTTGCTCCAGGTGTACCTGCGATTTTTTGGTACAATGTCCACCAGTTCATGGTCTCGGATGATAGCTTCTAAACGGCCTCTAGAAGGGTTAGGCGAAAAGCAGCCTCCCCTTTTTTCATTAGCTTGTAAGATCAGGTTAAGATCGCCTACCACTATAATGTTTGAGGTTGTTTCTATATCGATGATAGCCTTCAAATCATCCCAAAAACTTTCCTTTTCTCTGTAATGGTTGGGGGCGTAGACATTGTAGATAACTGCTGATTGATTATCTATTTTATTATCCAAAACCATTCTAATCCAGTGCTGATGTAGATTAACTGATGTGCAGTTCCATTTGTTGTGATCCCAAAGGGTGGAAATTCCATCAAAAGCTCCTCTTGAGTCACTGGTACAACCTTAGTATTGTTTCTGCTGATCTATTATTCCTCTTATTTCTTGTTGCTCTAGTTTTGTCTCCTAAATCAAAATTATGTCTGGTTTTTCACTATGTATAATATCTTTGAGGGCTAAAACTTTTGAGGGGTGCCGTAGACCCCTACTATTCCAAGAAAACATTTTCATCATTGGGTAACAGGTTTACGGAGAGGTGCTCGACTCTCTTGAGATGACTCCTTCTCATGTTGCCCCAGGATGAAAGTTTCTATAGGGGTTTGGGTGCCCATGGCTATGTCTTTTTGAGCGTTCTCGTCTCTATGCTACTTGGCCGATTTTCTACCAGGACCTAGTTTCTTAAAGGAGTCGCAGGAGGATCCATGGTCTTTAGACGTGCTTCTGGTAAGCCTAGGAAGAGGGGGATTGAGAGAAGCCTGCAAAGGGATGATCAGGGAGTGAGAAGGATTTGAAGGTTCGGAGGGGATGAAGGGGAGCAGAGAGGGATCCTTGGGAGGAGGGTCAAGGGAAGACAAAACAAAAAAGGGGTTGGAAGAGGAAGGGAGGGGCAGATCAGGAGGGGGACGAGCAGAAAGGGGAGGGGAGGATGAGGGGGGGTGAGGAGAATAGGGAACAGGAGGGTCAGATTCCAGAGGAGGCTTGGATGCCTAGGAAAACTTCTTCTTTTTGACTGATTCCCAATGGCCTTCTTGATCACGACTCTCTGCATCAACAAGTTTAGGACATCGATTGGAAAAGTGGCTATATTCGTGACATACCTTGCATTTAAAATGAATCTGCTCATAATCAAGCTGCTGGATATGGCTCCATTTGTCCACTTTCAGTTTTATCGCTTTAGGAGGTCCTTTGCCAATGTCCACTTTGACACAAATCCTCGCACAGGCCTACATGTTCTCTTTCAGTTCACTGTGATCTATGTATTTTCCTACTACGTTCCTGATGGCTCGAACAGATTTATCTCCCCAGTAATAGAGAGGGACATGAGGAAGTCGAACCCAAACCGGAACGGCGCTGGGAACGTCCAGTTCAGGGTCAAAATTTGGAGTCCATTTGTTGAGGTACAGGCCCCTGGAGTCCATGAAATAGGGCCCATTTCTAAAAATTAAGTCCTTATCCTCTTTAGATTCGAAGTGGAATGTGAAATATCCTTTCCCACAAAACCTTATGGAGATCTTCCCTTGAATTTTATCAGTCCAATTTCTTTCAACTCATCTTTGAACAGTTCGAGGAGAAGGCCAGAGGCTTGTGAATTGACCTATGAGGCCTTTTTTAGCCAGAGACAGAGCGGCCATGTGTGGCAAGACTGGAGGCAACTGAACCTCTTGGATCCCATCCAGCTTTTCCACAAATTTTAAGAGGGTAGGTCTAGGGCGCTACAAAGGGAGCGATTTCACCAGGGCTGAGAAGGCACCTTGATGATCCAACCCTTCCAAAGGGGGATCCAGAGGATCCATGGCTGGGACCAAGGCCCAGGTGGCCACAAGCAGATTGCAGTTAGTGGAGGGCGCGCGCAGGAGCCACAATGTCGAGCAGCCAACCTTGTCATACTAAACCCCAACAACATTCTTGACCTATATCATTTGATGATGTTAATTGATAGAATCATTTGTTATAAATAAACAATGATATCGTTATCTAAACATGATAGATTAAATGTGGAGACTCGAAGTTAAAATATAACATTAATGAACTTAGCCTCTTTTATTCACTCATTAATCATTTTCTACATAAAGGTTACAAATCTAGCCTAAATGACCTCTTCATCTTATTTTCAAAGATCACCGGCCTATCAAGCCAAAGACCATTGTAGCCTCAACCATTCCTTAGTCTCTTCATTATTCAACCATTTTGTTCTTCATAGGGTCCTCTTGTTCCTAGTCTTACAACTTTTCATCTCCAACACTTCATGAATAATACTTTATTCCCCTTCTCTATTAGTTTAGCAACAAATATTCTTTATTCAACATCATCTTATCCTCTGCTTACACAATATTCTCTTCCTAATTTTTGTTTTTTCTTCCCATTTCATAGGCTTTTCTTGCTTTGATAGAATCTTATGTAAGATT
>APFE030402384.1:20977-104128 GCA_000404065.3 Pinus taeda
ATTTTCCCATAAGGTCCCCGGCACTTCTTCGAAGGATGTCATGGATTTAGTCATGATAACTCAGTACTTTGACACAATAAAAGACGTTGGGGCATCATCCAAGAACACGACTGTCTTCATTCCGCATGGTCCAGGGCATGTGATAGACGTCAATGAGCAAATAAGGAATGGACTTATGGAAGCATCAAGTGTTTCTCAGGATTTGCTTTAGAAAATTGCGAAGGATTTGATACTGTTTATGGTGCATGAAATTTGCTTGGTTCCTTTACTTTTTGTGTGAATCCGGTGTCAAATTTCCTTGCTGAAGATGGTTCTTTTGAGAAAATTTTTCCTCTTTTAAGCTATGGTCAAATTGAAGATAATACTTTGGAAAATTGAATTTGGACTGCTCCTATCCCAGCATAAAAACTGGAAAAGATTCAAGCAGATCACCACCACCTCAGACTGTAATTCCAAAGGCAGATCCAGATGCTGCAAAGTGTGATTTTTCCTTGGACAATCTTACTATTAAAGAACTTCATGAAACTTTCAAGGCAACATTTGGGTGAGAAACCTTTGTTAAAGATAAACAGTGGCTGAAGCGGCGTATTTCAATAGGGACAAATGTGAGTAAGAAGACAAATAAAAGAAAAGATAAATTCAAGGTCTGGGAAGAGTCTTGTTCAACAATTTCCCGATGATTCTGATAATGTACAGGTGATTAAGAGTGAAGTGGTAGTGGATGGTTCTGTAGAGGCGGTAGCCAGGAAAAGACCTCTTGGCAGGGATTCTTCCACCACTTTGCTTACAGATTTTGTCCCCAAAACAGAGTTTGAATTGTCAAATGATGAAGTTCCACTTGGAGAGGAGAACAGAGCAGATGTGTAAAGGATACAACTCCCTTTGTGTGCATCTTTCTTGCTGAGTATTTCACTGGCCATAAACTTGTGGAGCGCTGGTCAATGATGGATCGAATCGCAACCAGGCGTTTGTGGAATTTGCGGATTGGAATCAAGCTATTGCAATGGTTTCATATTATGTTTCATCGCCAAAACAGGCTCAGATATTAAAAGACTTCATTGTTTGGATTGATAAGAGTTTTGGTCCTTGGGGACCTCTTGTTTTAGCTCTAGTTTATATTCCATTGACAGTGCTAGCAATTCCAGCATCCGTCCTCACAATTGGGGGTGGATACCTATTTGGGCTGCCAATTGGTTTCATCGTTGATTCCATTGGATATACAATGGGTTGTACAGCTGCCTTCATCGTTGGAAAAATGATTGGAAGATCTTATGTAGCATCCCAATTGAATGATTATCCACAATTCCAAGCTGTTTCTATAGCAACTCGAAAATCAGGGTTTAAGATTGTTTTTCTTCTACGGCTTGTACCACTACTTCCATTCAACGTGCTAAATTATCTGCTGTCTGTGACTTCTATTGGCTTGGGTCAATACATGCTATCTTCCTGGTTTGTTCGTTGGATATTGATGACTGCAGGTTTAATGACATCTGTGGTTCTTATCTTTTGGTGGCAAAAATAGTTAAAGACCGACTGCCACAGAAACATCGAAATAGGAGTAAACGGTCTATTCCTGGCTTCAGTTCCAATTCAGAAAGGATATGCAGCTACAGTTGTTGCCTCCACATTGATTATCATCAAACTTTATATGTAACGCTGCCCCTTTTCAAAACAGATGGACAGGCAATTGCGCATGGAGTGCTAGAACATCTTGCTCATGACACTGGATGTCGTGGCTTGTTTTCTCCTCACTATCACCACCGCCACTTTCACTAATGATGCGGGCGCCCCAATAACAGATATTTACAATAAAAAAGATTTTCTCTTTAGATATGAAATCGAGTGATGTCAACCCCGCCAGGGCACTAAATCTGGTCCTCATTCACGCCACCAAGACATCAACCGCAACAGAAAAATAGGAACCAATTTCCTATTTCAAGACCTCAAAAATAAAAAAGATCTGCGCTCCATGTTTATTAGTCATCAGAAGATTTTTAGAGGGACATTGTATTATTTTAGAATAGAAAGTTGTTCTCTTTTCTAATTTATTGTAATTGTTCAAACAGCGCCCGGATTGTGGGTCGATCTATTGTTTTTGTTTTAGGATAGTTTATAAAAATAATCATTTGTAAAAAGAGAAGAGAGAGAGATTTTCTGAGGGCTGAGAGCTGGTGGAGAATAGAGCTTACCATGTACAGTTTTTGGCTGAGAATTTAATGAAATTACACAGCTCTGACTTCTAAGATTCCTGTGGTATGAAAGTTAGCATCAGTTTTTCTTGTGTTTCATATGTAAACTGTTATGTTTCATTTCCCTTCATGATCATTTCTGAGTGAACAAATGAAGTGTTTAGGTAGAATTCATAGTATTATATGCTCTGCCTATAAGTTTGTTCATGTTCAATGTTTTCTTCTGTTTGACAAGGATTCAAGTTTGCCCTTGTCAGCTCCTCACCGGTCTTGCCATCCCATTTTAATCTAGATTTAGTGTTAAATTTCTCGCCTACCTTGCCTCAGTCGATAATCTGTGTTATTCATTGTATTTCTCTGTTCAAGCTGTGATTTTTCCCATGCAGCCCAGAACAACCTCGTCATTTAATTAAAAACCCCCCTTTTTATCAGTTTACTAGCCTAAAATCAGTGTTATCCTATTGGTCATCTCATCCATTGAAGATTTTACTGAGATTGACCGGAGAGAGCCTTCTCCTGCCCCGTAGGGCTAGCTACGAGGCTAAATGGTTTGATGTTGCCTTGAGGTTTGCCTTTTCAGCCTGAGGTGAAATTTCAAGCGCTAACATACTGGCGACCATACTGGGGAGAACATTCGACTTGTTGATTGTCTTGTCCCAGTACATGAAATCAAGGTGCAGATTTGATGCTGATGGTGGACAGCACTCAGATACATATGTAGGCTGAACCATTCACCTGGCGACTCCAATTCCAATGCTTGCTGATCCATTCATGCAATGGAAGGGTATGTGGCAAACCCTGCCCTCTGTGAAGCTGTAGAAGAAATAAGAAATTTGTTAGCAAATACTGAATTTGATGAAGATGTTTTCAGTGCCTTGTTTCAATGCTTGAAATCTTTAAAGGTCTTCAAAACTAGTGGTTATGAGTTAATTATTGAAAGAATTGAAGAGGAGATTCAATGGTTAGACGAGAAGATTCAGTCATACGATTTCCATGACCCTAAAAAGTTCTTGGAAATCCTTCCTCTTTCGAAACAAGAAGTCATAGACTTGCCTATAGAGGTTTACATTGACAATATGCAGCTGGAAGTATGCATTGCAGAGTTGGGGCAGCCAACAGAGTCCGGCTTCCGCGATCCAATGGCAACATACATGGACACATTTTTCAGTCTGATTGATAGATCAGACTGTCTTGTACATGGCCAGAGGCATTACTTACATGAAGGGCTGCCAGCAATCACATCTGTGTCTTGGCGGAAGCATTCTCAAGCGGTATCATTTTCAGGTCTACTTGAATGGCTAATTTGGCATTTTAGTATTACCTGATCTAGTGTTTGTAAAGCAAAGTAGGGTAGCTTTGTAAATAAATAAGCAGCCATAAGGGAAGCATCTTGTTTTGGTTTGCTCAAAGATTGTTTGAGTTCAGTTTCAGATTGAAAATTAAGTCAAGAGTTGTGTCGATGATGACTCCATTGCCCAATGGGTGGAGGCACTGTCTACTCTCCCAAAGTTCTACGGTTCTTGGCACCTCCATGGAGCGGCAGCTGCCATCCCAAGTGGAGCCGATGTTAGACTGCCATCTCAGAGATTGATTCTTCTTCAAAACCCTGTTTTGAAGAAGAAACCATTAAATGTGTTGTTTTAGATTATGTAATTTGTTCTTCAGCTCTTCAACTGGTAGCGACTTCAAACTCCTACCTCTGTAAAAGCACAAAGAAAACAAAGCATACATCAGACTCTATTGTTGATGAATTTGGATGAATTATTTGAGCAAAAGGGCGATGTTGCCAAAGTTGTGTTAGAAAAGCTTGGAAAAGCAATGGGGTCAACAACAGATACTTGTGGTTGATATAGTTCTGGATCCTTCAGTACAGAAGGAAATAAATGAGATCAATGTAGCTCAACGACTTCAACTTGCAAGTGTGTTTAGAGGTGAAGCAGAAAAAATACTACAAGTTAAAGGGGCGGAAACTGATGCAGAGGAAAAATATCTTGCTGGTGTTGGGGTTGCACAACAGAGACAAGCTATCACATATGGGCTCCGAGAAAATGCGTTAGAATTTTCCCATAAGGTCCCCGGCACTTCTTCGTAGGATGTCATGGATTTAGTCATGATAACTCAGTACTTTGACACAATAAAAGATGTTGGAGCATCATCCAAGAACACGACTGTCTTCATTCTGAATGGTCCAGGGCATGTGATAGACGTCAGTGAGCAAATAAGGAATGGACTTATGGAAGCATCAAGTGTTTCTTAGGATTTGCTTTAGAAAATTGCGAAGGATTTGATACTGTTTATGGTGCATGAAATTTGCTTGGTTCCTTTACTTTCTATGTGAATCCGGTGTCAAATTTCCTTGCTAAAGCTGGTTCTTTTGAGAAAAGTTTTCCTCTTTTAAGCTATGGTCAAATTGAAGATAATACTTTGGAAAATTGAATTTGGACTACTCCTATCCCAGCATAAAAACTGGAAAAGATTCAAGCAGATCACCACCACCTCAGACTGTAATTCCAAAGGCAGATCTAGATGTTGCAAAGTGTGATTTTTCATTGGACAATCTTACTATTAAAGAACTTCATGAAACTTTCAAGGCAACATTTGGGCGAGAAACCTCTGTTAAAGATAAACAGTGGCTGAAGCGAAGTATTTCAATAGGGACAAATGTGAGTAAGAAGACAAATAAAAGAAAAGATAAATTCAAGGTTTGGGAAGAGTCTTGTTCAACAATTTCCCGATGATTCTGATAACGTACAGGTGATTAAGAGTGAAGTGGTAGTGGATGGTTCTGTAGAGGCAGTAGACAGGAAAAGACCTCTTGGCAGGGATTCTTCCACCACTTTGCTTACAGTTTTTGTCCCAAAAACAGAGTTTGAATTGTCAAATAATGAAGTTCCACTTGGAGAGGAGAACAGAGCGGATGTGTAAAGGATACAACTCCCTTTGTGTGCATCTTTCTTGCTGAGTATTTCATTGGCCATAAACTTGTGGAGCGTTGGTCAATGTTGGATCGAATCGCAACCAGGCGTTTGTGGAATTTGCGGATTGGAATCAAGCTATTGCAATGGTTTCATATTATGTTTCATCGCTAGAACAGGCTCAGTTATTAAAATACTTCCTTGTTTGGATTGATAAGAGTTTTGGTCCTTGGGGACCTCTTATTTTTAGCTCTAGTTTATATTCCATTGACAGTGCTAGCAGTTCCAGCATCCGTCCTCACAATTGGGGGTGGATACCTATTTGGGCTGCCAATTGGTTTCATCGCTGATTCCATTGGATCTACAATGGGTTGTACAACTACCTTCATCGTTGAAAAAATGATTGGAATATGTTATGTAGCATTCCAATTGAATGATTATCCACAATTCCAAGCTGTTTCTATAGCAACTCGAAAATCAGGGTTTAAGATTGTTTTTCTTCTACGGCTTGTACCACTACTTCCATTCAACGTGCTAAATTATCTACTGTCTGTGACTTATATTGGCTTGGGTCAATACATGCTGGCTTCCTGGTTTGTTCGTTGGATATTAATGACTGCAGGTTTAATGACATCTGCGGTTCTTATCTTTTGGTGGCAAAAATAGTTAAAGACCGAATGCCACAGAAACATCGAAATAGGAGTAAACGGTCTATTCCTGGCTTCAGTTCCGATTCAGAAAGCATATGCAGCTACAGTTGTTTCCTCCACATTGATTATCATAGAGCTTTATATGTAACGCTGCCCCTTTTCAAAACAGATGGACAGGCAACTGCGCATGCAGTGCTAGAACATCTTGCTCATGAAACTGGATGTCGTGGCTTGTTTTCTCCTCACTATCACCATTGCCACTTTCACTAATGATGTGGGAACCCCAATAACAAATATTTACAATAAAAAATTATTTTCTCTTTAGATATGAAATCGAATGATGTCAACCCCGCCAGGGCACTAAATCCGGTCCTCATTCACGCCACAAAGACATCAACCGCAACAGAAAAATAGGAACCAATTTCCTATTTCAAGACCTCAGAAATCAAAAAGATCTGCGCTCCATGTTTATTAGTCATCAGAGGATTTTTAGAGGGACATTGTATTATTTTAGAATAGAAAGTTGTTCTCTTTTCTAATTTATTGTAATTGTTCAAACAACGCCCGGATTGTGGGTCGATCTGTTGTTTTTGTTTTAGGATAGTTTATAAAAATAATCATTTGTAAAAAGAGAAGAGAGGGAGAGAGAGTTCTGAGTGCTGAGAGTTGCTGGAGCATAGAAGAGCTTCATTGTACAGTATTTGACAGAGGGATTTTTAATGAAAATTTCACAGCTCTGACTTTTGAGATTCCTGTGGTATGATAATTTAGCATATGTTTTTCTCTTGTTTCACATGTAATCTGTTATGTTTCATTTCACTACATGATCATTTCTGAGTGAACAAATGAAGTGTTTAGGTAGAATTCATAGTATTATATGCTCTGCCTATAAGTTTGTTCATGTTCAATGTTTTCTTCTGTTTGACAAGGATTCAAGTTTGCCCTTGTCAGCTCCTCACCGGTCTTGCCATCCCATTTAAATCTAGATTTGGTGTTAAATTTCTTGCCTACCTTGCCTCAGTCGATAATCTGTGTTGTTCAATATATTTCTCTGTTCGAGCTATGATTTTGCCCATGCAGCCTGGAACAACCTCGTCATTTAATAAAAAACCCCTTTTTATCAGTTTACTAGCCTAATATCAGTGTTACCTTGTTGGTCATCTCCCTTATTGAATATTTTACGAGATAGACCGGAGAGAGCCTTCTCCTACCCCGTAGGGCTAGCTATGAGGCTAAATGGTTTGATGTTGCCTTGAGGTTTGCCTTTTTCAGCCTGAGGTGAAATTTCAAGCGCTAACACTGCCCACTCTGAAACTTCAAAGCCTGTCAGCGCAAGCCAATCTGTGGTCAGGGTGATATTTAAGGGGATTAAATTAGGTTGGTATGGGCCTGCTCACGGCATGCCACAAGCAACCTCCTCATAGCACTGGATCAGTGTGTCCCTCCCTTAAACAAGCCACCAATTTATTTTCACATAAATTTACATATGTCCAAAATTTCCCACAGTGATATTTACATATATGGGGTGTAGTAAAAAGGGTTGTTACAAATACCTACTTGCATTTGTGTTAATTCTGAATCCTGATTTAAGTGCATCATTCTATTATAATTATCAGTTTTTCTCCTTTCTTCTTTTTGCAATAATTTAAACAGTGCATTACACAAGCACTTTTAGCCTTTGAGGTGTCTCTGTTAATTCATTACACTTCACATTTTGTTATTATGATATCCCGGATTAGATGATACAAAGGATCTCTGAATATGCTTGGACGTGAAGTTGCTGACATTCAGATTAAGATCTTTGCTCTCAAAGTGCAAGCAGGATTTTGTAGGAAGTTGGGATGATGATACTATGCATCGTGTTATAAGTTTGAGATTGGCATTCATGATGTTAGACAAACATCTGCCAACATCTATTGTTGCTAAAATCTCAAACGACTTTCAACACAATTTCCAGAATTCATATTGCCACAGTTATGCAAGGTTGTCCTCTCTCATCTACACTGTTTTATCATCTCATCAAATACACCATGCCTGTGGATGATTTCAATTTCCTACATGATATTTTCATCTCCATGTTTCTGTGGCTAGATTTTATCATCATTTATTTTCCACAAAAAATGGATTTTGGAGGCCACTTGATCCCCTAGACAAGAATTGGAAGTCAACCTTTGTGAAATTTCTTGAAGGGCTTCAAACCTAACCAAGGATGCATTTTCAAGTGTCCATCTCATATTCAAAGGTAGGTTGTTTTTGCAAATACTTTGTATCCCTCCCAAATATTTTGTAAGTTTGATTTTCTTCATTCACAATGCGCACTATAGGTTTAGTTTATAGGTGTATAAGTAACTCTACAAGAAATGTTTCTATCATAGCCCACTATACAAAATTACAAAATAAATTATAGACTGTAACTATTGTGGTATCCCAATGGGTTTCATTTGGCTAAGTTGCTGCGATAGGGGGTATATGAAAATGAATGCTTTAAATTCAAGGAAAACCATTAATAGTGTCGAAAGAGGTTAGGTACCCAAATGACTTGTCTATACTCCAAAAATTAATTAATTTCATATTATCATGATGCAACAATAACTCAATATCAAATATTCGTGTTTCCATTTTATGATTTTTCATATTTTCCCCCATTTTGTTTTAATTTGTCATGTGTGGGCTATTTGAGGACTCATAAATCCATTTTCCCAAGCTTTTTGAAGCCAGAAATGGCCTGAAAATTGGTCAGATTCTTGGAAATATCCAGGAAACAACCAATAAAATGATTCTGGAAATGAAAAATAACTAATGAAATATTGCACAATTTTCTTGGCCATTTCCAAGAGGTTTCTTTTTCAGTATCACTTCCTGGCCAAAAAATAGAGGAGACAGAGGTGTTAAATTTATGCCTACCTTTGTGTAACACTCTACTGACCTAGTCAAACCTCCTTGGGGTTTGTGCCCTACCTCATGGATGGTGTATATACTATGAATCCACCACTTATTAATATTATCCAATCAAGTGAATCGTTCATTATCTTATGGCATAAACCTAAGGGCTATATTGCACTCTTTTTTGTTCTTATTATTATCATAAGCCTAAGGACATCTCAATATTGCACTCCTTTTAGTTGTATAGTGCTTTTTTTATGGTGTTAATCTCTCTTTGCCACAGTTATTGTTATGGCTATCTTTCCTTTTCTCTAAAGTGCTCACATGCTTTCTCTTTCTAGGGCTTTGGTCTTGTTTTTTTACTGCTGTTACGCTTTTCACTGGATTAGGGTTTTGTTGATTTGTTCACCTTCAATCTATCATCTCTTGTGATCTCAATAAGAGGGAAGGGACAAGGCTCTCTGCTACTGAGGTTATATCTTGGAGCTATTATATAATGATAGTCTTGTTAACCCTTAAAACTGAAAGGGTTCCAAGGTAACTTGGGAATATACACGTCATCTCATATAGTCTTTTTGCACTTCATATTAGTGTTGGCTAACCACAGGGGGGAATCCCTATGCAATTTGAAAATGAAACATCAGCCTTAAAGACCAAGGATCGCCACAAAACTATGAGAAGTACTTGCTGCAATATGAAATATCAGACCTGTAATCTGGATCAAAGCACTCAAAACTGCAAGCACAGATGCTGATTTACAAGGATGAGTTTCTTCTTTGGGAAATGTGTAAATCTGCTGTTAGGGCATGAAAATATGTCCTTAAAACTTAAAATCATAGATTGGTGCATGGAAATGCGGAAAATATAAAATTATATGCGGATATTATGAATTATGATAAGAGTGCCTTGAGTCCTTTGGGTTATGGAGTTATAAAATTGATTAAGAGGAAGTAATATTGTCTAAAACTACAAGACCTCCAAGGGGTGTCAAACCACTTCTGAAGAACCTTCTAGTGCTTTTGTTCAGGGATGAATTCACAATAACTAAGTGGGAGTAAGCTCAACCTCTCATAGAAAACTATGAACTCTCACAGTCCATCTAGAAAGGGGTGTGTGAAGACAAGATATCACGAGAAAACAACCATCAACACTAAGATCCGTTTTTCATTTATAAAATAGGCATAGAGTTTTACAGAAATACCATGAGTTTCCATAGGACATAAAGCCACCACATGCCAAGAAAAACCTCCTCCAAAGTGGGTGCATGGGTTCTCTTGTTTCTTTTTCTACAAGTGCTTCAGGAGATATAGAAAGCTTCCTAGAGATAGCCTCTAAGTTGATTGTAGACTAGTGCCTAGGACATCTTAAAGAAAGAAGTACATTTAGGATTATCTGAGGGATTATGTTGCACTCGAATTGTCACATAGTTTTGGACGATAAGAAAAGGGGTCTTGGTTCAATGTTCTTTCATCAAGGTGAACTCAAGTAGATACATGGATCCAAATACAGGGGGTAAATCGGGCCGATCTCAAGGAGGAATGTCTTGTTCTGATGGTCGACACATAACAATGAGAAACTTAATATTGAATTTGTAGTAAAGGTGAAGAGGAGGAGAGAAAGGAAGGAAATAGATTCACAGGGTTGTAAACAAGACAGAATCCTAATAAGCAATGTTCTGGCAGAAGGATGGAAGGTAGAAGAATTGGAATGACGGGAATTGCGGAGCACGAATTAAGGTTTCATGTTCTATAGCTCATGGATACACTTATCACTAATCAACATATGTAAATCTGTGTTATTAAAGGTACAAAAGTAAATATTTAAATAACATAGGTATTGTTACTACTTAGGAGCATACATATAACCATGAGAGAATGAGACTGAAAACTTCATTACATAATTTTAGTAGAAGAGAAACATACATGAAATGAGATTTACAGAGGGGAAAACATACTTCTTACTGCCATGAGTGGAATCACCAAAGAGTTTCATTAATCCTCAAAATGAGTCCAATATACCAGTCCATTACATTTAGCCATACATCACTCGAGTCCCTCATGAACATTCAATTAGAAACAAAGTGGAATCACAGAATTTGGACCACCTCCGGTGCCAAATTCTAGAACCTGTATCAAGTGTTTCAGCCCCCAATTTATAAGGAGAGGGGGAGATTTTAATCAACAGTTACAAAATATCTCATCCAAGGGCCAGCTATCCGATTGACTAGCAGTCTCGACATGTGATAACCCTGTTGCCCAAAATGATTCTAAAGGATTCGATTCCTTTCTTGAAAATACATAAAATTTTTAGAAAAAACAAAAATTATAGTAAAATAGAAACAAGGGAAACTGATGATGATGGAGGAAAATATCCCTATGGCATTCTTGGGATTGTCTTTGATCAGGTCACATCTACGCCATGATGTACCTCTCTACTGCTCGACTAGTTCACCTGTCGCTTTTGCCTTAACTGCCTGACTTTATCACTATTTTGAGCTGGTAGCAATCAACTGTGGTTGCCTATTACATAGTAGAAGTGGAGATTGACCCGGTAGTCCTTCGTTGTGTATCTGGGTGGAGCTCCATGCTGCGCCATTAAGTCTTCCTAAGTCCCATACCTCCATTTACTCTCCAGAGACGTGCAGTGAAGCAGTCGAATTCATTTCTGTGGCCCATGTAGTCCTTGGTTTCTTATTGCAGGGGCTTCTATAGGGGTAGCCCATATCGATTTGCAATTGCTCCATGCCTTCATTCAATACCTCAGTTGCCAACCCATTACGCCTTCAAAGCAATGTACCATACTATTGTAACTTCATTGTATCGGGACTTTTAGTCTTAAAACATTACAATACAGTGAGCTCCAATGTCCCTTGGCCCCCTTTGGTTTAGCCCCTTGGTTCTTTGACTCCTCTCGTGACTGTGGGCCAGCCCTCAGATCGGAGCTCCTTTATCAGCAGATTGTAATCAGAGATTTTACTTTGATGTAGCAATATTCCTCAACCTGCAATCATCGATTTGCGACCTGACGTCATCCTCTGCTACTTGTCACCTTGTAAGTGGTGACACATGTCACCCTATTTGGGCCCCTTATGACCTGTCCAAACGCTGAATATGCATGCCACGTGTCTGCCATACTGCCACATCATGCTGATGTCAGCTGCCCCGTGTCCCTATCAAAACCAATCTCTGCACACCATGTGTCCCTTATCAGAACCAATCTTACATTGCCATGTGTCCCGTTGGAGGAGAGAGAAGAGGCCCATTCTGCTTTGGTTTTATGTTGAAATCCTTTGTTAACCTGCATTAGGCCCTCCTTGGCACTTTAACACTGAAGGCACAATCCTGACGCTTTAACACTATCGGCATTCGTTGATCGCAACTCTGTTAAGGTTGACACTTTGAAAACGTTGATCATCGATATGGCCTGGACCCGCCGATCGACGATATGCCAATATCGCTCTAGACCTCCGATGTGTGGGACCTCCAATATTCCAGGACCGTCGATATGTCAGGACCCGAGATTATACGCTTAGGAATTTTCTCCTTGTTTTCTGAATATCAAAGGGAAACTTCAATCTACTCTAGCTTTTGCTTCTGGAGTCCATTTGAGGAGTTCCATATACCGTTGGAAAGCTAATTCTGAGCATTATCCATTGGAGGGGGTCCATGTTAGCTTTAAGTGCTTTTGTGGCTTGGAAGATCGCTGCAAACCTCTCTGCTCTTTTGCCCTCTTTTAACAGCTGAAAACACATTTTGCAGAGGGTGACAACAGGTTCTTGAAGAGGAAAGTACTATCCTAGTTCAAATGTTGTTGAAGTCAAAGATTTTGTCTTTGATTCATTTTCTTTCTTCAGAAGGTTAGCGCATGCAACAATAGGCAATTCCATAAAAGTGACCCTCCTCCAAAATGCAAAAGATATCAATGCATGTGCTTTACTAGGGTGATAAAGTGCTTTAATGTTTACGAAAAATGTCTCCTCAAAGCATGTGCTTTCTTCATTAGTTGAAAATAGCACGTGTAATGGGAAATGTCTACAAAAGCATAGTTCTATGGATGCAAGTGCTTTCTTCCTTCACACATGCCTCCCCAAGCCATGGCTTCTCTCCTAGACAATGAAAAGCATGTGTATGTGGTCCCCACAATTTCCTCCACTCAATGGTGCAAATTAGCCTAAGGATGAAAGACCAAAATAGAAAGTATGTGCTAGCTCATTAAGAAGTGTGGCCCACCCAAAGCCTCATAGGATGCTTTGGACCTGTTATCACGCAAATATGCACACATAAACTTGCATGATACTTTTATATAGTCAACCTTGTCATGGTTGAAAGCCTTTCCATTTGAATTGGTGTTTTCTAGTTTCAGGGGTTGTCCCTAGGGCCCAAACGATGTATGTTGCTATCGACTGAATGTTCCTACATAAAACTTATATTTAATTAGCACAATAAAATTTCACTTTTGATTTACCGATGAACAATCAAAGGTGAGTTAAATCTGAAACAAATTTGGAATGGTTGAGATTAGATTTCTAAAGATAATAGCAACAATGAAATTAAATATTATGTAAAAATTAAATGTGCACTTTAAGTGAAGTAAATTCAAAACAAGCGCACTCTAAACTACCATCACACTACATAAAAAATTATTCAATGGCATCCATACATTCAAAGAGTTTAGATTGAACATAATTGAACAAAATCATAGATTACACAATAAGTTGGTTGCACCATAATGAGTCCCAGGTGATAGGCTGTCGTGAGTTCCTTCTCTTTTGGTGGAGGTAGTGATCTGAGAACTAGAGCATGGATAAGTGAGGAGTGTTAGTTTTTGGTAGCATCAAACAAGAGTTCTAGTATCTATGGTGTCTAAGAGGCTAGGGAACATATTTTCTCCAATACCCAGAAAATGTTTCGTGAGAAACACCTTAATTATATTAATTAGCCAATTATTAAAATTTCCGTAAGTCTAACTTAGAAAAGCTGATTAATTAAATCAGATTAATTTAGGAAAACCGATTTTTCTCTAGAGACTTCCAGAAAAGTCACTTGATGGGGTTGAGATGATCCTAGCGATTGATTGTGATTAGATCATTTCCATTGATTGCTCAATGAGAGATTATAATACCAAGTTGATGCGATTTGGAGAGACACACTTGAGCAGTTCAACTTACCTAGTTGCAAAGTTAGCAAGGGCGTAGTTGAATCATAGGGAGACACCGACAACAAGGGTTTTAGCAAAATTTGGTAGAGGATTTCGGAAGGAGATTTCCACAGTGATTTCCAGCTTCTAGGGGCAAGAAGGAGGTCCATATTATCTGCAGAAGAAGAGGTTGATCCAGTGGTTCAAGTTAGCTAGTTAGCCAATGTGAGTTGCGGCGAGAAGCTCGTTTTAGTGTGCTAGTGCCGAATCTATCACCCAGAGGCAGAGTGAGTGGGTCAAGCAAAGTACAGGAGGAAGTTATACTTGCAGGTTGTGATTTATAGAGGCTGAACGAATTTTCCCAGACAAGCCAGTGTGCATTTCCAGATAATAGTGTGAATATCCAGGAGGAGTGTGAGTTTGCTGAAGGAGGTTGATTTGATTTGCAGAGGAGACTTTGAGTCTTCAAATTATTTTTCTAGTGGAGATTAATATTTATCGGAGCTTTGCCAGTATCAGGCAAGCAATTGTATTTCTCAAATTGCTGAAAAATAATAAGATAAACCCTCATTTGTTGCATTGGTTTTCCCCACATTGGGGTTTTTCTAGGGACTATTGTCCAAAAATCTTGGTGTCCAAGTTTTTGTGTGTGCATTATTTTCTTAGTTCTTGAATTTAATTTGTGAAGATTGCAGTAGTTAATTAATCGTTATTTGTCGTAATAATTTCTAAAGAAAAAGAAACTACATAAGTTAGAAGATTAATTTATGGTTTCTACAATAAGGAAATTTGACATGGTATTAGAGCAAATTTAGGTGTAGAAGGTTTGCAGTGGTAAATCAACACAGTGCACAGGAAGAGAATAACACAAGGGTTTTTACCCAGATCAATTCCTTCAAATTTCTCTATTTCATTTGAGTTCGCAATTTTTTCCAGAGATGGCCTCCTTAGGTTTGAGAGATCATGACAGGTTGGATGGAGCCTCAAACTTTGGAGTTTGGAAGGCCAAAATGTTGTTCCTATTGGACGAATTTTGTCTGAAGGAGTTTGCTACAACCACTGTTGCTGTACTAGCAGATCCCATCTTGTTACATGAATATGCGAGGGATAACGCCAAAGCAAAGAGGATGATTCTTGTTGGAGTCAGGGATCACATCATTCCGCATATCACAGGGAAAGATACATCAAAGAAGATGTGGGATGCCATCGTTAAACTGTACTAGGATCCTTCAGAAGATCACATTACCTTTGGTATATCCAAATTTTGAGTTATATTTACTATGTGGTAACCCTAAAAATAATTGAACGAAGAACGAAGAATTTGACAAAGATCCTAGCATGTTGCAAAAGGACTAGCATAAACAATCCTGTGGCATCGTCACTATGTGGATCAGATGGTATTACATTATTCGAAGTTCAAAATATTATACAATGACTTGCATCATGGTATAAGGTTTTAATTTGACTCGTAGTTGTGATTCGCATCTCCCTATAGCACATATCTACATCTCGTGGCTCATTGACATATCATTGTAATGAATCAGTGACATACATTCTAAGGTTTGCTTTCTATACTCTGAGATCATATTTCTGCAACTCATATTTTATTCCTGGGACTTGAATACCATATTGTATTGCACATATCAAAATATGAATGGATCATATGCAACACATCATTATTTATGAACAAAAAAGAACACAATCATTGGCAGTTGTATGAATGTGATTATTTAGATAAAGTGACACTCTACAGGACTCTTAAAAATTATAGATATATGACAGTATGTGTAGCAACCATGAAATGAAGCCGACCTACAATAAAGATTAATGAAGCAATGAGAATTGCTATGCTCGTGTCGACATTTTGCTGGGGCTTGTTGAAAATTGGCAGCTAAGGGATGAATTTCCTTGAATGAAATTTTATTTCTGAATATTCTAGAGTGACTTTCTAAAAATGGAAAGTCACGTCTAACATTGCAATCACAACTTTCCAAAATTAGTAAGTCACCTTGATTCAATTGGTAATCATATATATATATATGATGGAAAATCACTCAACTTATCCTTAATCAATCTCAATTGTTTAATTTTTTAATTCAATCATCAATATAGTTATTATTATTATTATTATTATTCTTAAATACTATAATATTATTATTATTATCCTTATGATACTATAATATTATTATTATTAAAATGAAATTACATGTAACCTCTCCTACTTGGCACTCAATCATGTCGCCTCCTCTCTCTCCTTGATGGCACTCGTACCTCTCTCTCTCACTCAATGATGTGTTATTCTCTTAATGGATTCATTGTAACTCCTCTTACACCCTCTTACACACATTAAAGTCTCGTCATAAAAATATTCTCTTACAAACTCTTCAATGCACACATAACTCCTCTTAATAGCATGAGTTACTAAGGCATGTTTTCTCCTCCTCATGGCATGAGTTACATATCCAAGATTCCTCCCTAAATGGAAAATGTGAGTTACTCCTCAGGGCATGCGATGTAACTCCTCCTCAAATTGCTATTCCTCAAGTCATGCGTACCTCCTTCCTCCTATATATGTGTGAGCCTCTCATTCTCACTTTACACTCACTTGTGCATTGTGAAAGGAGAGTACGAACCTGAGAAAGAGAAAGTAAGAGAGACAAGAGAAGAATTGAGAGAGAGAGAGAGAGAGTCTTGAAAAGTAAGAGCAGATCTTGGTGAGCCAAAATGATTCAGTGTATGCATCAACTACTGCTATCAAAGATCTTTTTCAGATTTGGTTGAACTTCTTCTTTCTCTCATCGTATTCTGTATCTATGTTGAACAATTTATTTCTAATAGAAGAATAATCTAGTTGGGTTTTCCCCTTTTGGGTTTTGCCCTGGTCATTGGACCTAAACTCTTTGTGTCTCCTTGTGTTCTTGGTTTTCTTCTATTTTGCATATGGTTTATATGGTGTATGCTCTTTCTACAATTGC
Organism: Pinus taeda; assembly: GCA_000404065.3. Lineage (NCBI taxonomy): Eukaryota > Viridiplantae > Streptophyta > Pinopsida > Pinales > Pinaceae > Pinus > Pinus taeda. Next base: position 37,726 of record APFE030402384.1, read on the forward strand.
TTAACTCAATGCATAAGAAAGAAGTTTTGGAATAAGTAATTGTTGCATCATAGAAAATCAAAATTTCAGAATGCTATCAGAGGATTGGTGAAGACAAGCTCAAGAAGACAAGGGCCATTTGCAATTCTATTTCTGCTGAAATATCTCTTGTTGTCCACTCCATTGGCAACTCACTTTTTGCTGAAATATATCTTGCTGTCCACTCTATTACAACTCTCTTTTTGCTGAAATATCTTTTGCTTTCCACTCTATTTATTGTTGGACACCTAATTCGCCAAGGGTTAAGGTGTGGGAGCCGAACGGTCAAAGTCCAAGATACCTTGGAAGATGAATCCAAGAGTCACAAGAGTGTACTATAAATATATATCATGTGAATAAGAGATATAGCAAATGCTTATCTTTCACATTCGTTGTTCACATTCCATGTATGTTTGACATTTACAACTCTCTTTCTGCTAAAATATATCTTGTTGTCCACTCTATTTGCAACTCTCTTTCTATTGAAATATCTTATGTTTTCCACTCCATTTACAACTCTCTTTCTGTTGAAATATCTCTTGTTGTTCCTTCTAGTTGCTGCTCATTTTCCATTGAAATATTTCTTCTCTTTTGCTACTAAAATATCTCATTTACTGCTGAAATATCTCTTGCTGTCCTTTTCTATTTGCTACTGAAATATATCATTTACTGTTGAAATATCTCTTGCTGTCCCTTTCTATTTGTTGTTGAATTCTTTTTTTTTTAGCAGATCAAAATGTCTTTCTCTTACTTTAAGAATGAAGAGAAGTTGGTTGATGCTTCAAACTTCTTCCCTTGGAAGGCTAGATTGGATATTACTCTTGATGAATATGATGTTCTAGAGTATGTTGAAGGAGAGGCAACAAAACCAGCTGAAAAATCCAATGCTGCTATCAAGGCCAAATACAAGAAAGATGTCAAGGCTAAAAATATTATCCTGGACTCTCTTGGAGACCACCTCATCACTTCCATCTCCAATTTGAAGAAAACCAAAGAAATGTACGACAAGATGATTGGAATATACCAAGTGAACAACTTGAGTCAAATTCATGCTCCGAATAGTCAATTCAAGGATATTAAGATGAACAAAGGAGAAACCATCCAAGCATACTTCATGAGGATATCAAAAATCAAAGATCAACTACCAACTTCTGGTGAAGTTGTTTATGATAAAGAGTTGATGTTGATTACGCTTGGAGGTGTTCCTTCTTCTTGGGAAACTTTTATTACTACCATCAGTGATAATGACAAGTTTCCTACATTTGATGAGCTCCTGGGAAAGTGCAGTCAATAAGAGGCCAAAATGATTTCCAGAGGAAGAATTCCCAAGCATGAGGAGGGAGAACCTACTGCCTTTGTTATCCAAGGCAGGAAGAAGAAAAGAAGAGGCCATCACTATTTGAAGAAGCCTGCTCCCATCAATTCCTCCAGATGAAGCAAAGATTTATCAAAAGTCAAATGCTACAACTACCATGAGAATGGCCACTATGCCCATGATTGTCCAAAAAACAGAAGAGCACCAAGATCCAACTTCAACAATCGGTCCATCAAATTTGATTATAGAAGAAGAAGAGAAGATCCTTCTCATAAAGAGAGTTTTCATTTTCAAGGAACCCAAGGTATGATAACAATGCAACTGAAACACAATCATAATACTTTTTTTTTTTTTTTTTTTTTTTTTTTTTTTTTTTTTTTTTTCTTCTGCTCTTTCTAGTTCCTCTCCTGTAGATTCTTGTGACATCTATTGGTTGATAGTGGTGCCTCAAGTTACTTATTGGTTATAAAGAAGTTCTCTCAAATTTGGTTGAGAGGGAGACAAATTTGAAAACCATTCTTGAAGATAACTCTACATATCCTATAAAGGGATTTGGTTCTGTTTCTTTCCATTTGGATCAAGGTAAAACTATTTCACTTAAATACGTTTTGTATGTACCTGGTTTGAAAAAGAATCTTGTATCCAAAACCGCTTTAGAAGATAAAGTAATGAAAGTTGCTTTTACAAATGGTAAAGTTCTCAATTGGATAATGAGATCTAGCATAAGAGATGCCTTCACTCTAGGATCAAGATGTGAAGGCCTGTACAAAGTCAATGGAATACCAATTCATGCGCTGATCCATGACAACAATCATCAAAGTGAACTTTGGCACTGAAGGTTCGCTCATTTGCATTATAAAGCATTACTTCATGTGAGAAAGATGGTTTCCGAAATGTCGTAGATCAAATCTGATCATGATGGTGTTTGTCAAGGGTGCACAAGTGGAAAGCAAGTGAAGGGAACATTCCCTTCAAGCAAAAGCAGAACCAATCAGGTATTGCATATTTTACATTCTGATTTATGTAGACCAATGCCTATAACTTCTCTTGGTGGTTACTTGTATTATATAATCTTTGTGGATGATTTTTCTCACAAGACATAGATTTATTAATGATTATAAAGCTATAGTAGAAAAACAAACTGGAAAGCAGATCAAAATCTTCATATATGACAATGGAGGACAGTTCACTTCCAATGATTTCATAAAAGAAAAGAGATGACCATTCCATGTAACCCTAAACAAAACGGTGTGGCCGAGAGAAAGAATAGAACTACCATGGAAGTAATCAAAGATATGTTACATGATCAAAAACTGCCAAAGTTTCAAAATAGATCTCCCCACCGTGCTCTAAACAACAAGACTCCCAAATAAGTCTTCACTGGCGAAAAGCCTGAAGTTGGGCACTTGAGGATCTTTGGCTACCCTATCTACTTCCATGTCCCAAAAGAGAAGAGGAACAAGTTGGAAGCTTCAGGTAAGAAAGCTACATTTGTTGGTTATTGTGCGAATTCTAAAGCTTACAAAATATATGTAGAAGGACAAAGAAATATAGAGTTTAGCAAAGATGTGACATTTGATGAAGATGCAACTCTTGGAAAGACAAGAGACGCTCCTCTTCCTCCTGCTATTATTGATAGTCAAGATGATGCTTCTGAGATACAAGAAAATCCTGATCCTGAAATTGATCTTGCTGATGAACCCATGGAGCCCATGGATCCTCCTCCGTGTGATCCTCCTACTAAAAGGAGACCTTTATGGCTTCGTGACACCCTTCAAGACGTTGATAAACATGCTGCTCCCAGAGGAACCTTTAGAGAAAGCAAGAAACCATGCCGATTCCAAGGATATGTTGTACCATGAGCGACATTATTCAAGCTAAACCATGCACTTATGAAGAAGCTATGAAGGCTCAAGTGTGGAAAGATGCAATAGGTAAATAATATGAGTCCATTAGTCATCATGATGTATGGGAAGTGGTTCCAAGACCCTAAGGTAAATCTATTGTCTTCTAAATGGTTGTATAAAATTAAACATGGTGTTGATGGTAGTATTGGAAAATATAAAGCTAGATTTGTAGCTAGAGGTTTCTCTCAGAAAGAGGGAATAGACTATGATGAGATCTTTGCACCGGTTGCCTATTATACAACCATTCGATCCATTGTGGCTCTAGTTGCAAGCCAAGGATGGTCTCTTCACCAAATGGATGTGAAGATTGCTTTTCTGCATGGCTTCCTTAAGGAAGAAGTATTTGTGGAGCAACCACAAGGATTTGAAGTACATGACCAGAAAACTCATGTGCGTAGACTGAAGAAAGCCCTCTATGGTTTGAAGCAAGCTCCAAGAGCTTCATATGCTCGCATTGATAACTTCTTGATGAAGCTTGGTTTTACTAGAAGTAATGCTGATCCAAATCTTTACTTCAAGACAATCCAAGGTATGCCTTTGATTTTACTATTATATGTTGATGATTTATTTTTTACCGGTAGTGAACCTTTTATTCTCTAGTGTAAGAGTGAGTTAGCTTCTAAATTTGAAATGAAAAATATTCACTTAATGCACTACTTTCTGGGCCTTGAAGTATGGTAGAAACATAGTGAGATTTTCCTTTCTCAAGAAAAATATGTTGTTAAACTGCTTGAAAGATTTGGTATGACAGAATGTAAATCCATGAATACTTCAATGGAGATAAACTTCAAGAAGCTAAGTAGTGAAGTTGCAGGTTTTGATTTAGAAAATACTTATATCGTCAACTGATTAGGGCACTAATGTTCTTAGTGAACAAGAGACCGAACATATGTTTTGCAGTTAATGCTCTTAGCCAATATATGATTAAACCATCTCATGCACACTAGATTGCTACAAAGCATGTGCTGAGATACCTGCATGGGATGATCAATCTGGGATTGAAATATACTGGCAGTGATATAAGACTACATGGATACTCAGATGCTGATTGGGCTGGTAACTCTACTAATAGAAAAAGCTCATTTGGGTGCTGGTTTAGCTTAGGATCTGCCATGATATCTCGGATGTGGAAAAAGAAAAACTTTGTAGCCCTCAACACAACTGAAGCTGAGTACATTGTTGCTAGCATGGCTAGTTATGAGGCAGTATGGCTGAGAAAGCTCTTTGGGCATGTGCTAGATACGACAATAATTTACTGTGCAATAAGAGTGGGATTCGACTTGTAGAAAATCCGGTGTTCCATGACAAGTCCAAGCATATTGAAATCAAGTATCACTACATCTGAGATATGGTGTAAAGAGGAGCAGTAAGACTCCATCATATTGTGACTGATGACCAAATTTCCGACATTCTTACCAAGCCTTTGTCGAAAGGGAGGTTGTTGGTTTTTAGGGAGTAGCTTGGACTTACGGTGTGACCCTTCCTAGAGAGGGTGATCATGGGTGATGAGACTTGGTTGAGTGAGATCCTTGTCAAGTGTTGACAAGTGGATCCCCCCAAGCAAAGATGAAACTTGGTTGAGCAATATCCTTGTCATGCGCTGACAAGTGGACCCCCCAAAGCAGAGATTAGACTTGGTTATGCGAGATCCTTGTCATGTGTTGACAAGTGGATCCCCCTAAGTAGAGATGTGACTTGCTTGTGTGAGATCCTTATCAAATGAGTTATCCCCCTAAGTAGAGATATGACTTGGTTGTACGAGATCCTTGACAAGTGGGTTATCCCCCTAAGTAGTGATGAGACTTGGTTGTGTGAGATCCTTGTCATATGTTGGCAAGTGGAAACTCCCCCCAAGTGAATATAAGGTGATGGATGAATCTCCCTTATGATGATTCTTCATTAGATTGTAACACCATTGTTCCAAAGCAGAGATTACAAAGATCCATATGTCAGAAAGAAATTCCTCCCTAGCTGAGAGGGAGCGTTGAAAATTGACAACTAAAGGATGAATTTCTTTGAATGAAATTTCATTTCTGACTATTCTAGAGTGACTTTCTAAAAATAGAAAGTCATGTCTATCATTGCAACCATGAATTTCCAAAATTAGTAAGTCACTTTGATTCAATTGCTAATCATATATATATGATGGAAAACCACTTAAATTTTCCTTAATCAATCTCAATTGTTTAATTTTTTAATTCAATGATCATTATATTTAATATTATTATTATTATCCTTGTGATACTATAATATTATTATTATTAAAATGGAATTACATGTAACCTCTCCTACTTGGCACTCAATCATACCACCTCCTCTCTCTCTCCTTAATGGCACTCGTACCTCTCTCTCTCACTCAACAATGCATTATTCTCTTAATGTATTCGTTGTAACTTCTCTTACACCCTCCTGCACACATTAAAGTCTCATCATAAAAAGATTCTCCTACACACTCTTCAGTGCACATGCAACTCCTCCTCTTAATAGCATGAGTTACTAAGGCATTCTTTCTCCTCCTTATCGCATGAGTTACACATGTAAGATTCCTCCCTAAATGGAAAATGTGAGTTTCTCCTCAAGGCATGCAATATAACTCCTCAAATTGCTCCTCCTCAAGTCATGCGTACCTCCTTCCTCCTATATATGTGTGAGCCTCTCATTCTCTCTTTACACTCACTTGTGCATTGTGAAAGTGTTAATTTTTGGTAGCTCAGGGACAAATTCCCTCGTTTGGACAGTCTTCCTCATCAAGAAAGACCCCTCCTAGTCCTTGGAAGAATTTAGTTTGGTTAAGGGAAAATATATTTTAATATGGAAACTGACTTGTGCACAAAAGGATAGGTTGGCCCAAAAGAGAAATTGGACACTCATGGATGGCTATAAATACAAGTCAAGTGACCCTCATTTGGAGATAATCATCATCATTCTTCTTTATTTGGTTTGGCTCGCACGGTCTGACATAGTTCATGGAGATTGGTTTGTAACTTTGTATAGATCTGAAATTGCAATATCTGAATCTCGCATGAGTGATTAGGGTTTTTAGTTTCTAGCCATAGGGTCAACACAGGCAATTTTTGGTTATAACCACAAGCACGTAGGCTCATCTGTGCGGTTAGAAGCTCTCAGCTTCACGCATAACTCTTCCTCCATGCAGTTGAGATCTAGGGTTTGATTTTGACAGTTGACTACAATTGACCACAGATTCTGACAATTGATAACAGTTGGCCGCAGGCTTCTGAATCAGGGTTTTGATTATTAGCATTGTTGGGTTCATCTCTTGGATGTTGTTTAGTTGATTTTGTTAGATAGTTTGTGGATGAAGATATGGATCATTGTACTCTCTCTTTGCTGATGCATTCAATAACAATCTAATAAGAAGAATAATTTGAAAGGGTTTTCCCCCTTGTGCGGTTTTTCCTTGGTCTTAGTCCAATCTTGGTGTCTCTATGTGTGAATGTTTTTATTCTATAGTTCCTTTATGTTCCACTACATTGATGATGATATTGTTCTTTCTATATAATTGCATATGTTGCTGAATAATGTTGCAAGACTAAATAATGTTATGAGACTGTGGCGTGAATTCAATGTATAAATAATGAAATGCAATTATTTAAAGCAAAGATCAATATAGCCCTAAGAAAAATTAACATGGTATCAGAGGTGGGTTGAATAAAAGTCATTGAGATCACCCGTATAAAGACACGATTGATGGAAGCAAGAGAAGATGGAGGAGACCTAAAAGAATACTAGGATTTGAAGGAAACCCTAGGCAATTTGGTTATTATGGTTTGATGGATATCATGAGGTTAGGGTTTGGAATAAACCCTGAAGTATGATAAAGAGTTGAGTTATGCAATCTTGAACTCCTAGCATGATCAATAAGGAGTTTCTCTGACACTTGTGACAGATTCAACCCTAGATGGGCTAGTCTCAATTAGGCCTTGGTTTTTGATGAAGACTATTGGAAATATTGAAGGCAACATGGTTATATGGAAAATAGATGGTAATGACTCTTGAAGGCTGGTTCAAGAGGGAGATGATCACCTCTCGTTAAAGATAAGTATCTTTTATATTTATGTTAATTCTTTGTGATATTATTCTTGTTTAGATTTATTGTTTTGATTATTACGTATACTTCCTGCATGAACATTCGAGTGTCTAATGCTTCTAAGTTATAACCTCTAGATGAGGTATGAAAAACTGATCCTTTTGAGGATCATCTAAGTTACAGGAAAAGAAAGCTAGTGCAGGAAGGGAAGTGCTAGTGGAAAGTCGACAAAGTGCTATAGCTACCAAGGACAAATAAGTGTTACAAGCTACAATATTGGATGGCAAGGTAACCCTTGAGGTATGACAAGAATATCACCCTCATGCATGCATATATAAGTAAGTTTGATCTCTAGTACATGTGGTATATTGCTGCACTTGATATTTGGCAAGTATATTACATTTTAGATATGATGGGTTGCCTGAAGCAGGCTTGATACTTTGATTGTGATATATTGTGATTTGATACTATTGTAATGCTTATGATAAGCATGATGAAAGTGTGACAATAAGATTGATACTCTTGTTGATCTTGGTAAGGTTCTGTTAAGCTTAGAAAATTTGACAAGTGGTAAATTTGGATACCCTATCTTGATGTTTGAGTAACGTAATAAAGAAGTGATGTTGTGATTATAATCCTTGAAGTATACATCTGTCAACTATTTGACACTAACCCTTGATGAATGTTTAATGTCATGTTCATATGTGATGATGAAGTAGCTGATGTTGTTATGCTACGAATATGATGCATAAGTGTTTGAAAACCTGATATAGTTTGATTTTATGATCTAATAGTTTTGCATATGCATGATAGCATTATGATAGACATGTTGATGTCTTAAATGATGATCACTGAAGTGGCTCCCCATTCAGAGGGAAAAACTCTCTATGAGACCTCACACCTACTATTATTTGTAGAAAATGAATAGAAGACACTTGATTGTTGGAAGGATTCCGAACATGAATAACCATCTGATGTGGTTGAAGAAGTTTTGGTTCTGATCTGAGCAAAAAAGGTTTCTCCTAGTCCAATCCCCAACCATTGGGAGAAAGGCTCAAAGGTGTGGTTATAAGCCTCTCAACTGTATGGAAGAAGACCTATGCGTGTGGTTGAGCCTGTAAAACTTAAATCTTATGAGACTCGGAGCACTCTAGGAGTATGACAAACCTACAAAGATGGAATAGATGATGAAGAGTTCTATAAGAAGGGAAGTATTTTAAAATCTATATAATGTTTGACTTATAATAGAGAATGTGAATGTCTTGGCTAATCTTGTGTTAGTAGGAGACTGAAATATGCATATCATTATGTTGTTTGCCTTGACTTGATCATTTGAGCTAGTATATGACAATATTTGGTAATAGATGTAAGGACTTGACTAGATTGAGTTATTGGCTTGACTTAGTATAGATGAGAAATATTGGTCTGGATAGTTGATGATGCCTTCGAACTTTGACATGATGCTTGATAATTCATAGATATGTTTTAGCTTATGGATTGATTGAATTCACAGTGATAACAAGCTAGAGTTTTGATCAGATTTGGTACTTGACAATGGTGATTTACCTTGATGTGACATGACAGTATGGGCATAATGACTCTAAATGATTAACATTGGTATTGGCACGTTGGTTGACGTGTAAAAAATTGTGATTAATTATGAAGTGGTTTCAAAATGAATGGATGGAACTTATATGAGTTATCCTTGCTGTATGCATTCACATATAATGGCATAAATGACTTATATTATTATAATGAGGATGTCTTGCTGAAGTTTGGCTTGATATTATAAATGAAAGTTGTTGACATGACAATAGATAAGGTTGTAACTTGGTATTTGGGTGTGAGATCTACTTGGCACCTGGTCCAAAGACTTTGATAGTGATATTGGCAAGAACTTTTTTTAATGGCTTTGATATTAGTTTCTGGTTTGACATTTAAGACGTGATGAGTAGACTTGGTTGATTTGATTGCACAATATTGATTTGGTTAAGGATGAGCATATTGGTTTGGTCAGCATTATGTTTACAGTAATCATTGTATGGTTTGAAGCAAGTTTCTTGAGCCTAGTATGTCTGCATTGTCAGCTTCTTGATGAAAGATGTGCTGATTCGAACTTGTACCTCAAAGTGGTCCAAGGTATGCCTTTGATTTTGGTTTTATTTGTTGACGATCTATTCTTGGTAGGTAATGAGCCTTTGATGATCAAAGTAAGAGGGAGTTGGTCTCTAAAGTTTGAGATGAAGAATCTTGGCGTGATGAAGTTTGGAAAAGGAAAATATATCGTGAAGATATTAGAGAGGAAAGAAATGCAAATCCTTGGACATCCTAATGGAATTGAATTTCAAGAAGTTATGTAAAGATATTTTTGAACTTGACTTGGAAACCGATAGTTGATTGAAGCATTGATGTCCGTATATATATGTTTTTCATGGAAAAATCTTAGTGAATTCATGATTGTGTTGCTTTATACACATTGGGTTGCCTCCGAGCACATTTTTGAGACATTTGTATGAGACGATAAACCTTGGTCTGAGATACACTTTTAGATATGTATGACTACATGGATGCATTGATGATGACAAAAATAACACATCTGGGTGTTGTTTTAGCTTGGGATCTGCCCTAACATGGTGATGAGAAGGAAATAGAAGTTTGTAGCTTTAAGCACGATTGAGGTTGAGTACATTATTACTAGCATGGCTAGTTGTGGGGTGGTTTGATTGAGGAAACTCTTTGGATAGTTGTTTGAGCAGGTTCTCGTGTGGCAGTGATACATTACAAAAATAAAGAGTGGGATCCGATCGGTAGAAAATCTCGTATATTGAGTGGACTAAGATATAAGACAAGCTCAAACTTGTGGATGTTGCCTCCATGAGAGGGAGGATGAATAAGGTATCCTTTTGTGACATGTATTTATTCTAATATACTATTTGATTTGATGTCCTGCATGAACAGGGAGACAGAGGACCGCTGCAATATAATGTTTAAGCAACTATCAAATATGAGCACATTGATATTTTTCTAATATACAAAGAGAAGGATTGATCGAGGGCACATAGCTAGCTCTTCTCCCTTGTTTGAGATCCCAGGGTGAGGAATTGAGATGTAGGGCTCATGGAATTGAGGGATCTTTCGACAATATGATATTACCCCTATTTATCACCAGGGTGGAAGACATTGCTCCCCTATCTTGGTCTCGCAGAGTATACCCCAGTTGGCATCATACCCACAATATGGGCTTGAGAAAAGCTTGGAATCTCACCCATGCTCGATTATGATGCAGGTGTTCTACCACATAACTTTTGAGGGTCATTGTTGGGAAGATCAATGGGCAATAGGTTGGATGGGATATTGATCAACATAGGGTGGAAGATGTTTGCTCCCCTATGCAGTGACTCCTATTGTTCGACATAGGGTGGAAGATGTTTGCTCCCCTATGAGATGACTTGGGGTGAGAGTGTCCTAGAAGATCTTCCCCACTGTCATAGACATGAGTTGTCATTAGATTCCTAGTTGAGATGTGCTCCCCGATGTGGTTCCAGGTTGAGTAGAGCTCCCTGATGTCAAGCTCTTTGATGCTTCCTGGGTAGTAGCATTGGGCTCCCTGTTGGAAGATGAATAGAGGGTGGTAGCTTGGACTCCCTATCGATATCAAATTCTTCTTCTTGGATATGATATTTTTCAGCATATGATCAAAGACAAGTAAGAGTTAAGTAGATATGAGCAGATATTGAACAAAGATAATCTGAGATGAACAAAGATGAGCAAAGATGAACAATGATAATATGAGATGAACATAGATGAGCAAAGATGAACAAAAATGAGTAAAGATGAGCTAAGATATGCAGTGATGACATTTGTTGACTAGATATATATGATGGCACATATGTTACAATCGGTAATTTCTCCCTAGCTAAGAGGGAGAGTTAATTTTTTGGCAGCTCAGGGACAAATTCCCTCCTTTGGACAATCTTCCTCATTAAGAAAGACCCCTCCTAGCCCTTGGAAGAATTTAATTTGGTTAAGGAGAAATATATTTTAATATGGAAACCCACATATGCACAAAAGGATAGGTCAACCCAAAAGAGAAATTGGAACCCATGGATGGCTATAAATACAAGTCAAGTGACCTTGATTTAGATATCATCATCATCATTCTTCTTTCTTTGGATTGTCTCGCACAAGTCTAAAGTAGTTCCCAGAGATTGGTTCGTACAGGTTTGAAATTGCAAGGTTCGAACCTCGCACATGTGATTAGGGTTTTTAGCTTCTAGCTGCAGGGTTATCATATGCTATTTTTGGTTATAACCGCAGGTATGTAGGCTCATCCATGTGATTGGAAGCTCTCAGCTGCACGCATAACTCTTCCTCTGTGTGGTCGAGATCTAGGGTTTGATTTTGACAATTAACTGCAGATTTGGACAGTTGACAACAGTTGATTGGAGACTTTTGAATCAGGGTTTTGACTATTAGCATTGTTGGGTTCATCTCTTGGACGTTGTTTAGTTGATTTTGCTGGATAGTTTTGTGGATGAAGATATGGATCTTTGTACTATTTCTTTGTTGAAACTTTCAATGACAATCTAATAAGAAGAAGAATCTGAGCTGGTTTCCCCCCTTGTGGGGTTTTGTCCCATTCTCCGACCAATCCTGGTGTCTCTATGTGCGAATGCTTTTCTTCTATTGTTCCTTTATGTTATGCTGCATTGATGATGATATTGTTCTTTCAATATAATTGCCTATGTTTTTGAATAATGTTGTAAGACTAAATAATGTTATGATGTTGTGGGGTGAATTCCATGTATAAATAATGAAATGCAATTATCTAAAGAAAAGAACAATATAGCCTTAAGAAAAATTAATAGAAAAGAGAGTACGAACTTGAGAAAGAGAGTAAGAGAGACAAGAGAAGAATTGTGTGTGAGAGAGTCTTGAAGAGTAACAACAGATGTTGGTGAGCCAAAGTGATTCAGTGTATGCATCAACTACTGCTATCAAAGATCTTCAAATTTGGGTGAACTTATTCTTTCTCTCATGGTATTTTATATCTTTCTGAACAATTGATTTCTAATAGAAGAAGAATCCGGTTGGGTTTTCCCCTTGTCGGTTTTTCCCTGGTCATTGGACCTAAATTCTTTGTGTCTCCTTGTGTTCTTGGTTGTCTTCTATTTTGCATATGGTTAATATGGTGTATTTTATATCTACAATTGCTTAACTAATAGTGCAGGAGAAAGAAGTTTTGAAATAAGTAATTGTTGCAGCATAGAACTTCAAAATTTAAACAAGGCTCATTACATTACCCTATGGCTCATCTTATGGATCGCTCATATTTGATTTGAAGGAATTTTTGGGATTTACATAACCATTATAACAATGGTTGTTGATGCATAACAGTGACATTGTTGGTAGTAAAACACTGATGGACAACAACCATGAGACTTTGTTTCTTGACACTACCCCTAACCTTGACAACAAGAAAGAGTTTTATATGGCAATGAGGCAATGACAATGAAACTATATTCTTGATAGCAGTAAAGATAACAATGGTCTGACTGATATATGACAATATATTTGAGACAGTAAAAGACAGTGATCTCATATGACAAATAAATTATGAAAATATATGTGAAGTTATCTTCAGATCTTATATGAATACGATCTATGGCAATTAGGATCATGACCAGTAAACTTGATGATTCAATATTGCAACAGTGATGAATGACTTGACAACATTTAACAAATTTTGGTACACACTCTAGATCGAGGATTGAAGGAAAATAATTAATGCCAATTGATGGAAAGTCAAAGAACCAAACTCGTGCAAGAATGGATGAAGTAAAATTGAAAAAGGTACGTATACTCTTTTTCTATATATATAGTGATTGCAATACAATGCATTGTCCTTGGCATTCTCTTGCATATAATTAAAATCCCATAAGGAATGATATGACTAGGGTTTTGCAATTAACTTTTAGCACGCAAATCTTGCAAGTACATGAATGACATGATCTCTTGGGTTTGCATTAAGAAATGACAAAAGATGTATTTAGGGTTTACAAACCTTAGCAAGAATTTGAATTAGAAAACCCTAACCCTAATTGTTTTCTATAAATAAACCCCAACTCTTGGGAAATGGTATCTAGGGCTTGCAAGGCTAAATGCTCTTTGATATTAAAACCCTAGTTTTGAAAGATAAAACCCTAGAGTATATGTTAAGATAAAACCTGGAGTTTGAAGTCAAAACCTTAGGCCTTGGTGTTTTCGCTGAAAGTAAAAACCCTAATAAGGGTTAGATCAAGGAATGCCTAAGATTTGTAACTAGAACCCTAGAAGTACACTTTTGAAATCATGAAAACCCTAGATTGGCAAGATTGACATCATGCTCTTGCCTTTGTATATTTTGCTTGGTTGTACTTGATGAGAATTGTAGGCACATAATGAAGGCTATTAAAATTTTGGAAGCGAGATGAGAAGGATGGAAGAATAGAGTAAAACAAGACTCATGCTTGATGATGAATTTTTGATAATGATGAGCATGATAGAAAGAGGGAGTTTTGTGGACCTTGATGACATTGAAGCTTCCAACTGATGAGTTCATTCTAGAAACACATTGATGATTGAAAGCTGAAGTAAAAACTTGTTGTGACATGAAGATAGAATAGGCAAAGGAATGTTGACTTTAGAAGGAGCAAGTTGTGGAGAAATCAATGCAAGTAGATTAGGGTTTGATTCCTCTTTCTTGATAATTGCTTGTGAGTTATGTTGGATTCTTTTACTTCTTTATTATCTTATCTTTCATCAAGTAACTACCATATTATGTGTGTATTAAGATCAAAAAAACACAAGACACAAGATGTAGGCACTATGCTAGGGAAAAACCCCTCTCGAGGGGAAAACCAAATAAAAATTCTCTTCCTTCAATAGTTTTCTTGGGACTCTTCAACCTAGACATAATCCAAACCTTCCCTCCAAATCAAGTCAACCCTTCCAGATCTTTGACCCCTTTGCAGTAGCACTTCCACCCCAACAACTTTGACTATGCATCAACTTACAACATCAGGCAACAACTGCTAGCAGCAACACTTGGAAGACTTCAATCTCCCAAACTAGAGCATGAAAGAGAGAGAGAGAGTAGCACCAAAACTTTGATTTCTTCCTTCTCCTTAACCTTGACCCAACTCGCACTTCCTTTGACTTCCTTGAATTACTTCACACTTTTCCCAGCTTCACTAGAGATATCGAACTTGCTTGAGATGAGATGCTCCAAATGAATTCGATCTCCTTCCATATAAATGGGGGAGTGGTCCGATATACCTTTAGAACCAACCATTTTCTGTATAGGGAGAGTTTTTGTATCAGAGAGTCCTTAATCAAAAATCGATCCAGTCTCCTGGCCAAAGTTGCCTCACCCACTCTCTAATTCTACCAGGTGGGGAGGGGTTTTATCATAGGGATATCCGTTAGATGGTGTTTTTAAAGAAACAACTCCATAGTCTCTGTAAGCGAGTCCACCTATGCATTTGTCCCCCAAGATTCCCCGAATCGTATGGAGAATTTCAGGTCACTTCCTATTATGAGATTATCAAGGGTAATGAGGGATAGATTGAGGAGGCGGTTCCAAAAGGCCTCTCTGCTATGACATGGGCCATATACATTGATTAAGCGTAGGTCCATCCCCAGTTCAGATGAAAAAATGTCCTTTCCAATGAAACCAGCACCATCCTAGGAGGCCTTAAGGTTAATAGTGTGGGGGTTATATCCCATGGTCAAACCTCCAGATCTCCCTATGACATCAAGGGATTGGAAAATCCATCTAGGCTTCAGAAAGAAGAGAGTGCGGGAGGTAATGTTAGTCGCTCCCAAAGTTTCTTGTACGAATATGATATCAACAGACTTGGATTCAAAGAGTCGTCTGAGGGCTAGCTTTTTGGGTGTGCTAGCCTAGTCCCTACAATTAAAGGAAAGCCACTTCATGGGGGCAGATTATAATGGGTGTTCATAGCTCTAAGAACCCGGTCAAGTGATGATTGTCTGCCCAAGGCCACTTCTGCCCCCACAATAAGGATGGCTTTAGATAAATGGGATTTACGACCTCTATTAGATTTGTGGGGGTGGGGAGAGGGGGTTAGGCCCAAGCCAGAGGGAGCAGAGCAGTCCTCAGAGAGGGGGAGGCGAGGCCTGAGGTTGTAGGTATGGGGTGGACCAGAGAGTAAAGTAAGTATAGAGGAGGAGGAGGGAGGGGTATTAGGAGGGAAGGATCGGGGGGTGGTCAAGAGGACCGAATGGTGTGCTACAAGGGGACAAGGGATGGTGGAGTGGTGTAATCCTAGACTGATGCAGATGCAGAGTGCATATGCAGTGAAGTACATGCAGGAGAAGAAATAAAAACAGAGTCAAGGAGAGGAGGAGTACCTGAGGAGTGAGCAGCCTCAGCAACAACCCTCAATTGGGTCATTGGCGGGGAGGGAGGACGAGGTGCGCTTGAAGTATCCTGGTGAGTTGGAGATCCCTTCCTACCCATTGTTGTGGCAGCCAGAGGAGACGACCCAGGGATGGATGCAGGAGCCTTTGTTGACTCGCCTTCTGGTCCCTTAGGAGAGTCCGAGTCCCTTCGCACTAATGTGCATTCCTTGAATAAGTGTCCCACTTTGTGGCACCTGCGACATCTGAAGGGGACTCCCTTGTAATCCAAGATTTGTATACTGGTGAAGTTCTTCCATTGTAGGGTGATTTTCACCACTAGTCCTTCTCTTGTATCAATGTGTACCAGTATGTGAGCCAAAGATCTATTCTTGGATTGGATATAGGACCTATTGTAGTACAAGCAGGTTCCCAACACGTTCCCGATTCAGACAAACACATCTTCAGATCAATACTATAGGGGGAGTCCAGGTAGTCTAACCCATAATGATCCAGCCCCAATCTATTCTCTTTTAGGTTCGAAGAGCGGGCTCCAATGCTTCAACATGACTGGGGCCATTTCGATGTGCCAATATCTAGCTAGAGCCCAGTTGGTGTATTCCTCTTGAAGGAAGTAGAGCGCAAATCAAAAATGGGGTAGAGTCTGCACTTCCAGTAGGTCTTTAAAGATGTTGCCCCAAATCTCCTTGACCCATAGGCTGAGTCATTCCGTGGAGTAGGCACGACCTCTAACCCTACCCACCAGAACCTTGCCAGCTGTGGTAACTACCTCACCCATGTTCAAACCTTCCCCGAATTTGAGGGTGAGATCCTTCCTCGAGGCCTTCACACACTTTACCTTTCTCTTGCCTGATTTGGGCGCGGTCGGGTGGTCCTGCACAGGGTCTGGCAAGCTCTGGTTCTCCTGTTGGTGACTCTGCGCAGAGTACTGAACCTTGATGATCGGGGTTTCGAAACAACCGAATGGGGTTGTCGAGGATGAAACCGCTACAGAGGAGGAAGGGATGCCAGGCTCAGGTATAATCTGCATGGGCATAGCGGGTTGTTCAACCCCAAATGAGGGTGTGATGTGTGGCTAGCACAAAAAGTCATCGGAGGGTGAGGGTTCAAAGGGCGGGGATGAAGGACAACAAGCTGTGAGCAGATGTAGGGTCGTCGGTGAGAGCGGGGGGCAGTCTAGCTCTGGAGAGTCGATGGAGAGGGTTGCGAAGGGAAGGTTGGATGTGGACAATCCAGGTAAACTAACCACGGGAGGCGAGATGGAACAATCGAAGCTCAGAGAGTGGTTATAGCCGGTGAAGGGTTAGGGCTTCTAAAAATAGAGATATCGGGGTTAGGGTTAGTGGAATAATTAACCCCCTCAATATCCATTTCCTCCATGCTGCAGCAAAATAGGGGATAACAGAAAACTACAATGTCAACAGGAGGTGCGGAGGGTAGCCAACAAGTAGTGGAGGATGACAAGTAGTCTGCAGTGGGACTGACGGTTACAGAGGGTAATGGCTGCGATTAACCATATCCACTGTTCGGAACGGTCGCCATCATCCGTTTCTATCAACCCTACCATAAAAAATCCTAATTTTCTGACAAGTACATTACATGACGACTCAACTGCTTTAATGAAGACTGAACCTAGTTACATTTTTCAACACAAGTAGCGGTATTTGACATAGCAATCTAAGAGGATGCTATAATTTGGAAACTATAATATTGATGATTTGATTGGGATATAACTTGGCTCCTTGGTTGGACAATTCGCAAAAGCATGTGAAGAGGCTAGAAGGAGAGTCTGATTGATGGTGTTGCATGGTTTGATCATGGAACACATGAATTGTATGAATAACACTTTTTATGACTCGAACAATCACGAGAACATATTTGATATGACTTGTGAGGTAGAAATCTGCTATGAAGGAAGAGGACATGTGCTAGCAGCTGTGAGGAAGCTCGACTCCTTGTAGAAGATAGATGAATCAATTGTGGAAATTTCTAAGTCTGACACTTCAAAAATCCCTACTGCATTATCTGGTTTATTATCTCCTACTTGTTCTTTCCATTAACAAGTTATTTATTTATATAAATACCAAAATAAACACAAATGAAGCCTTTACACATATGCATATCAACAACTGAAATAACTGAGACAACACAAGGGACACCGTTATTTTTGGACAATCGTCCCCGAAAAAACCCAATGCGGGAAAACCAGTGCAACAGATCTGAGGGTTTTATTACTATGCAAATTTCTGAATACAACTAGGGTGCCATAAATGGCTTACCATTCAGAGATTTTCCTTCGCAGAAGCACCTCTCTTTGGAGACAAATATTCTGGCTGATCAGCAACCAGATGATGAGCCCCACAATGACTTCATCTGTTCCTCAGCTGGACAATGAAAGCTGCTCCAAGCTTCTCTTTGGAACTGCATCACCCTCTATGGCTCTGCGTTTTCCTCTCAACTCTCAGTCTGCCCCACGAAAACGCCACAACGCAACTATTTCTACCCAACGTCAACTCTGCTAGCCTCTACGTCTACCTGCATCAGCTTCTTAGCTTCCTGCGTCCTCAGCGCTGGCCCTCCAAGCCTTTGCGTCAACCCATGCTACCTCTACACTCTCTCCGACACTCTCTCGACCTCTCTGCTATGTATTCTCGGCCTTCTGCCGAACTGCCCCTCGCTGCAACAGATCACTAAATCAATTTCTCAGCAAACCCTACCCCAAAAAATCGAATTGACTGATCAACTTGTTGTATCTCCAACTGACCCTCAAGCCTCTTCTTATACTTTTCCTATTGACGATTCAATGACTTCGATTAAGTCCCTACTCAACGGCTAAGATTAGATTTGGCTTGATCCTCGTTATTTAGAACTTTCTCACCCATATTATATTAATACACATTAATATTTTAATTTTCCTAAGTTTATACTTAGGAACCCTATTAAAAATATTAATTATTTTAACATCTCTCCATTATGGTGGAATTTCCCCAAACGATTTCTAGGTCTTAGAGATCTCATGTGCCTTAGCCTCTCCACCAATCTTCATGGCTAGAGTACATCCGATGCTACCAAAAATCAACACCAATTGATGACAATGTTGTTTGATGATTGAAAAGATCTAGGAAGCTCAAAGTTTGATATGACATGATTCTACTAGAGGCCGAGAAACCTTGTACTGAAGATGAAATGTGAAAGAATGTTGAAGCTTAAACACGATGTATTGCGAGTTAGGAGTCTTTGCAGATACCACTAATATCTCTACGGAAGAACAAGTAGTTGATGCATTAATGAAGTGTGAGACCAGCTAAGAATTGTGATGATGACTCCTTGATTGAAAGGGAGCAAGAAATCTCCTTCATATTTGAGGAGTAAGGACCTCCTCCATGGTTAAGAGGGAGTGATGGTGGACACCATATTCTCCATATGTGTCATGCACTAGGCTAGATTTAACTGTCGTATGTGTAGTGTATCACACTGGGAGGGAGAATGGAGGATTGGATAAGGATCTAGGACTGGTACTCCTTGAGGATTGAGAATCCAAGATAGGAAGTAGTCTTGTGGATCGACACCCTTTGAGGATTTGACAGGGTATCCAAGATAAGAGTGGTCAAAGAGGACCGATATTCTTTGAGGATTGGGAATTCAAGATAATAATAGTCCTGGAAGAACATACTTTGTGAACATTCGGATGGGGTATGTGCCTTGAGAGGCTATGGTGGTTTCCATATGTATGCCTCTAAGCATTGTGCTCTAATCTTGTGGAGAGTTAGAGCTTGTTAATCAAGGCATTGTTATGTTGTTGTTTGACAATGATGGTTATGATGTTGATTCTTATAGATGGCTTACCAATCCAACTCTTCTTATGAGAATATTTCAATTTGAGAAGTATCCTTGTAATGGTTATGGAATTATGAATACCTTCCAATTTAAGAGGGAGTGTTAGAAAATGTAACTAGGTTCGGTCTTCATAATGATCTTTGTACTTATACACTGTATATTTTATGTAAAAGAAAAAGAAGAAAAAGAATTTATTATTATTATGATTTTATTAGATAAGCATGATGCTTCTATATTTCGTTAAGTCAAAGAGTCAAAGTCCTATTTGGACCTACTGTAAAGAAAAAGGAAAAAGAATTTTTAAATATGTAATTTGGGTCAAAAACCCCTCTAGATGCCAAGTTGGCCTACCTGTCATGTTGGCCTAGCCCCAAAGGACATGCTTATTCGCACCCCTTTGGAAAGTATAAATAAAGGATGATTTCAGCTCATTTGGACACACGCAATTCACTTGATTTGTTTTGAAATTTCACAGGAGAAGAAGGGCTAGAGTCTGAGATTGAAGAAGTTTCTCCTGAAGTTTGATTTGTCAAAGTTCTGCCTTATCACATCTCTTATTGAAGATTAGCTACTGGTCTCTTGTTGATGGACTTGCTGTGAAAAAGGAGGCTTTGACTTGGCATCTAGAGGGCTGGAAGTTTTCTCTAGTCACAGGTCTTGGATAGCTCACTTTGATCTGATTCTATAAGAAGAGATTTTTTTTTGGGTTTTTGCCCTGGCTTGGAGCCTATACTATATCTCGTGTTCTTTTGTCTTCTGTGATCTTCATGTTTTATATTATGGTAATTGCTTGATGAAAGAAGGAAAACATAATAATAAAAATGTCATCGAACTCACAAGTAATTATCATGTAAAAAGAAATCTAATTTAAGTGGTAAACCTCCTGATTTCTCAAAAATTCTCAATTAAAATGAAGGAATTTGACTCTTTGTCAGATCATTTGCTAAAAGTCGAGGATGTTCAGGATCAATTGAAATCAATTGATATGGCGATAGAAGAAGAATATATGGTAGTTATGACTTCAAAATGTTTGTCTTCTTCCCTTGGAAAATTTATTGAAACTTTTAACATTACTAGTATGATAAAGATTTGACATTTGAGCACTAAGCTCTTGCAACAAGACAGATAGAACAAGTAGTTTGGGTGTAACAGTGTGAATGAGGCGTTTTAGGTAGCACTTGTAGCGAAGTTTAAGAGCAACGATAGCAAACAGAGGGAAGAAGATAAGGAGATAAATCAAAACGGTAGCAAACAGAGGGAAGAAAATGATGGAGAGTTAAATAAAAATAGAAAAACAATTACATGCTTTTGTTCTGGAGAATTAGGGCATATAAGAGGAGTTTGCAAGAAGTGGTTCTAGGATGAAAAGCACAGCCAAAGAGCAATCTTTTGTGTAACAACCCCGAAATTAAAACATGTAATTGATTAGATTAATCATGCGATTTATAATCAACACGCAATTTATCAACTAATTGACATCAAATTTCAATAAATGAGTAGAGACTACTTACCTGTGTCGATGATGCTTCTCACTTGTGATTTCAGGGTTGAATGCTAGTTGAATGCTGCTAACTGCAACAAAGTTTTGGGGACGACTCTCCACCCAACTGTAGGCTCAATTTCACAAAATCTTGCTACAACTAGCCACTCCTGAGCCCTCAATCAATGTACTATTGCCAGGGAATCCTTTGTCTCAAAACATTATTCTCCCAAGAGAATGGATGATGGAATCATGGAATTATGGAATGCCTCTCATCTTCCTCACCATCTATTAAATAGAGCAAACATTGGAAGGGGAACCACATGCACATAGTCCATGTGTTAACATGTAACTTTATTGCTTTCTTGTTTTATTTATTTTGTTTTTACTTTTTGATAGCTTTACTGATTTTTACAGCTTTCTTGTTTCATTTCTATTTATATTTATTTAAAGCTTTAGTATTGTTATTTTTTATTTATTTACTATTACTATTTCGTATTTAGTGTTTATTATTATCTTGTATTTAATATTATATTATTTTATTTATTATTAAGGGACATTACATACTCCCCCACTTTAAGGAACTTCGTCTCGAAGTTAAGTTAAATTATTTAGCATTTTATTTTGTTATTTATTACTTCATGTTCGCCGACACCCTCTGCTGAACTAGTATAACCAGCAGGCATCGAAAGTTTCACAACACCCGGGAAATCCCAAGCAATCTCTGTCCTTTTTCCCCCTTTCAAAACCAGGCATAAGCCTCCCCAGTCTATATCCTAGTCCAAGGCTGGCCCCAAGGCTTGTGCCTGACTCAGACATCATCTGCCCCAAGGAAGACATCTAGTATGGTATTTAATGACTCTGGGCATCTCGCAAGGTTAGCCCACTCCCTCCATAACTACTAAGGCGCACAACCCCCGCATCAAAGTCCTTACACCCCCACTAGACTTTGGTATCCCAATCCAATAATAGACACCTAGCCTAGAACATCAGGCACTTGGCCTCCTCAAGATGGTCCCATAGCCCTTCAACAGCTATCCAACAAGAGCTACACAAGACAAAGGAACCACTAGAATATGTAGTGTTGATTGAGTTTGTCCCCAACCCATATGATGTTACTTATTCTCCCTCGTGCATATGGGCTTGCACGAGATCATCAAATAAACCGGCCCTCTCAGCCCATTTGTGGAGTCCTGTCAATCATCACACTTCAACATGCAACCAATGCATTAGCTCTACCATCATAGTATCATAGAAAATAATCCACATGCCAAGTCTTGCATGTCATCATGTAACATTCATCATTGTTAATCGAAACATTATGAATAATAACAAATTGCATGCCCATGCATGTCATAAATTTGTACGCAACTATCACATGCTTCACCTCATGAAATACCATCATAAGTTATAACATCAACATATTTGCATCAAAGACATATCATGACTTCACATAATAAATGAACCACGTGTCAATAAACCTCATATTATAGCATCATAATTCCTATGCCACGTTATGCATATCATATCCATCATGAGTATTCAACATTAAATACATATCATCATGTAGTAAATGAATATGTCAATATACCTCGACATAACATCACAATGCCTATGCATATCATCATCATCATCATAAGGACACATCATCACTATAAGAACCATATGTGCATCATTATCCTCCTACCGTTATATCACGAAACATCATGTAACATTATACTCAACATCATAATAGTTAATTAAACTAAACTGAAATCATATTGTACGATTTAGATGTATCATAAAGTTTAAACAGTAAAACATGATTTAGTTGCTCCATAAAAATATCTGTCTTAGCTAAGTAAACACTCCTAATTAGTTCACCACAACCATTAAAATAAACTTAAAAAAATAAATCTTAAATAATCTTCATATTTATTATTCACGACTAATATTCAAAAAATTTACATCACTAAAAATAATCTATCAAATAACAAAAACAAAATAAATTATAAATAATCCTTAAAAAATTAATCACCACTTTTCCTCATCTTCATCTTTAAAACTCTTAACTTACATTAAAAGAAACAAACTTATAACTAAATAAAAACGCTTTTAGATTATGCTTTAACACCTCACAAATGATAAATGTCCTATCCACCAATAAAATATGATAAATTTTACTGTATTCGAAAAAAATTATAAAACCTTTTTTTTAATATACAACGTGTGCCAAATTCTGTTTTCTAAATATGATGTGATTTTATAATATTAAATTTGGAACACTAAGTACACAATTTACTACAGGTAAATAAATTCATTGAAAGTTTCCAGGCTGAGTTCATTAACGCAGTCATTTACACAACCCCGAGTTTGTAAGATTGTATTATGCACCAAAAGAGAGAATCCATGTTCATGAAAATTTACAAATAAAAGAAAGCATAAATTACAGGTCAGTGGGGGAACCTTGTGGACAGTGGGCTTTCATACGAGAGGCGGGCCCAGGTGAAACGGACGCTAGGAAATTATCCAAAACGTTAATGCGTCTCCTTCCAAGTTGGCCTTAGTGACGGCGACGCCACCATCTTGCCCTTAACCCAACTAATTATTTATAAAATTGTTTGGAAATAATAACTTTAAAGTTTATAATAATTTAATAAATAGTATTTATCTATTTTTTTAATAATTTACATAATAATTATCGTAAGAAAAAGAAAAGTAAAGTTTGTATTTATTTTTCTCAAATTTAGTTTAACTAAATTAAATAATTTAGTATTTTTCTCTAAAATTTTATCTTGAGGTCACATAGAGTTGAAACTCGCTCTGATACCATATGTAACAACCTCAAAATTAAAACATGTAATTAATTAGATTAATCATGCGATTTATAATCAACACACAATTTATCAACTAATTGACATCAAATTTCAATAAATGAGTAGAGACTACTTACTTGTGACGATGATGCTTCTCACTTGTGATTTCAGGGTTGAATGCTAGTTGAATTCTGCTAACTGCAACAAAGTTTTGGAGACGACTTTGCACCCAACCATAGGCTCACTTGCACAAAATCTTGCTACAACTGGCCACCCCCAAACCCTCAATCAACGTACAACTGCCAAGGAATCCTTTGTCTCAAAACACTATTCTCCCAAGAGAATGGATGATGGAATCATGGAATGATGGAATGCCTCTCATCTTCCTCACCATCTATTAAATAGAGCAAACATTGGAAGGGGAACCACATGCACACAATCCATATGTCAACATGCAACTTTATTGCTTTCTTGTTTTATTTCTTTTGTTTTGACTTTTTGATAGCTTTACTGATTTTCACTGTTTTCTTGTTTCATTCCTATTTATATTTATTTAGAGCTTTAGTATTGTTATTTATTATTTTATTATTATTTATTATTTATTTATTATTACTATTTTTATTATTGTCTATTATTTATTCCTGTATTTTAATATTATATTTATTATTTATTATTAAGGGACATTACATTTTGATGATCAATTTGGAAATAAACATGTTAATGTGGCTGAACACAAGGCAAAGCAAGACTTCTATATTCTCATCGCTAGAGACAAGGATTCAATGAGTGGTAAGGTTGATTAGTATGTTGATTTAAGAGCATCTAAACATTTTACTAAAGGTATTGATTGCTATACTAATTTTGAAGAGGATAAATCTCAATTTGATTTTGTTGTGTTGAGTGGTGGAGAAGAATACAAGGTTAGAGGAAATGGAAATGTCCTACTGCAGCCAATAGGTAAAAGGGTAATGCTTAAAGAGTCTTTTATGTTCTGTGTTTGCTTTCAGTAAGTAATATAATGAAGAATAGCCCAGACTTCTATATATTTATATATTTTGGCAATAGTATGCGTATTATTGTTGACAACAATAGGAAAAAGATGGCTTTTATGGGTGTAGAAGAATAGGGTTTATTCCAGTTGCTAGACATTGAGAATGCAGGGTTAGTTCAACAGAAATTTAATTGTAATTTCACTAAAAACTCAACCATAATGCCCAGGCCATAGAGGTGTCAGGTGAGACAGAACTCAAGAAATAGGCCCTAAAGATGTCGCTGCTCAAACAAGCCAAAAATTAGAAGGCAAATATCAGGGATATTATGCATTATCTATTGTACTAAATAAGAAGAAGACACGTAGGGAGGGTGAAGATAAAAAGGTAAAGATGAAGAGCCTTAGGGAGGGTGAAGATGGTGCTTCGTCAGTGAAGCAAACACAAATCTTGATATCTTATTTTGATATGTTGGATTTCCAAGATGTGGAGGAGGTGAACTTAATGAAAAAGCCAGGTTCTATGTCAATGGTGGAAAGGTTGACTATTAAACCGACATTGGGTCTCATTTGGTTGGTGAGTCGATGTTTAGACAATAGAATGGTGACATAAATTGTACTTCATCAACCTTGCTACATACAGTTCACTTCAAACATCTTGCTTTTCCAAAGCATATATATTTTTGTACCTTAAACAAGCAAGGAAGTGACCATTAGGGGAGGGTGTTAGAGATATAGTCTTATTTAGAACATATGACTAGATGAGTAATAAATACTCACTAATAAAATGATGTAATAATGGGGCATTTAATGTAGCCACTAATAGTTAGGTATTTTGGAGTTTCATTACATCTCTCTCCTACTATGTAACTATGTAATGAGACATTGCATCATCTAATGAATGAATGGATCACTCTTTCTCATTCATGTGTATTCCTGTCCACGTGTGTGTAAATCTCACAAGTTTTCTTTTTGCTTCAGTTGCTCCATTTTGATATCTTATAGTAACTATAATATTGACATTTTTTCTTGCTCCATTTTGATAGTTCATGGTAACTACAATGATGGAATTTCTTTCTTGCTACTGCTGCACTTTATCGTCTATGTTAGGTTTCCATCCAGTGTTGTATTCACTAGCATTATGAATTTTGTGTGAACAAAGAACTTAATTCTTCTTTGCCATTGGTAGAATGCTGAAATTTGTCTTCTTTCATAGTCAGTATCTGTCCAGTCTCCAAGATGAACAATACTATAAATGTTTCAACTTATTTTAGAACTTGTGCATTTGTGAACTAGCTTCTATTAGTGGAATTCCTATGTGTGTTGGTTTTCGTCTGGAGTCTTCATTGAGAATAATTGTGGCTTGAAGTGGCTTTTTGAAGACACAAGTCCATGAGCCTGGACTCTGATGTTTTAAATAAGTGGAATCTGAAGCAACATATTCATATTTCTAAGATTTGGATGGAGATTTTTTGTGTATTCTCTTTTGTGGACAGAATGGAGCAATACTTAATAAGAAAACAAGAGGAGGTCAGGCGACTAGTCTGCACCGTGCAACATATGCAGGCCATGAAAATGTTGTCAAAATTCTCATTGATGTTGGTGCAGATCTATGTGCTCAAGACTCTGATGGCTGTACTGCATTGCATAAGGCTGGTATACATGACTTGATATATTGTTAACATGAGTCTTTAATTCACATTTTCATATTTTAATTTTAATTTGAAATGTTTCTCGAATATGGATGACTATTTCTTTATGCCATAGATTGGTTTCAAGATTTGTTGCAAATTGCAATAACCTTATTGTTCTACTGTCTACATGTGAAATTAATAAATTTGAAAAAAGACCACATCATTCTCAATGTATATCAGTTTTTTAAAATATTCTTAAGGTTGAACTTCTGAGTTGATGGCTGAAACATGAAACTATGGCTTATATATGTTGTGGCCTTGAAAGGTTGGTATTGGGAGGCCTATGCGTTCTATGACCCTGAATGGTTGGTATTGAAATATTGGCAGTGTATTGGTTTGCTAGTTTAAGTTGTTGTTGTTGTTGCTTCTTTAGCCTTGAGCACACGAGGGAAACACTGTTGAGTAATAGTACATTTGCATTTTCTTTTCCATGAGAGTAATTTTGGTTTATGTTCTTGTTTGAAGCAGTTTTTCAAGGACATCATGGCATTGCGAATTTGTTAATGAATGCGAGCACCAAGATTTATGAGATATGAGACAATAAGGTGAGATACTAAACTGATAAAACTAAGGTTTAATCAATGCATGTGGTTGTTTATGCGAGAGAAAATACATCTTTTAATGTGCCCTCATGCCTCATATCTATCTCTCTCTCTCTTTCTAGAAAGAGATAGTAGGTTCCAAACAGAAGAGAGAGCATATGTAATTCACTTTATCGGCAATGGCAGTTTCTTGTGTATCGATGTCATATGTTTTAAATTGCAATTCACTGCATATCCAAGAGACCTTTTGGGAAGCCACTATTGCTGGAATCATGATTGTGGCTACACCAAAACCCGTAGGTGTTAGTAAACAAATGCATCGTCAGAGTCAATAGATCCACGAGAGGCAATTAAGCACATGTGGCAAAACACACGGGGAGCACTAGTTTATCCAATGTCCAACAATCCCCTGCTCAACATGAGCTAGGTGCGATTCGAACTCAAGACCTTTGGTTCTGATACCACTAGTTGGAACCATGATTGTTGTTACACCAAAACCCGCAGGTGTTAGTAAATGGACACATCGACAAATTTAACAGATCCACGAGAGTGTTGATTCATCGGGATTTTATCAATTGATAATTACTTCCAATAATTACTTCATTATTAGCCTTGTATCACATTTATCATTAAGAAACTACACATAGAAAATCTCAACTATAAAACAATAATGATAGTAGGATCAAGAAGAGACAACCAAAACACAAGAGACAAAAAAAATTATCCTAGGAAAACCCTAACTAGGGAAAAACCCAACAACCTTTTCTTAGAGAAATTTGTCCAATTCAACAAGAGATACAATTTGAGTTCAGCAACATGAACAATAGTTTCCAAAGATAGATACAAGGATTCCTTCCAACTAGGCCACCTTTAATTAGAAACTCGGTATTCCAATCTGCCTCAGAACAAACACAACTTTGCCCTTCTTCATGCCTCAAATTCTTCCTCTTATTCTACCTCAGGTTCGTCCTTTTGGTATGCCTCATATTAGTTCATATTCTGCCTTAGATGGTGATCCAAATTGGTTCAAATGGAGGAGGATGAATGGAGTATATATAGCATATTGGAGTTCCCCAATGGGAACATCCCTTGGGCTGGGCCGACTTAAACAGTTAGAGCTAAACTTACATTTTGGAGGAAAAATTCAAAATTCCATATTCAAATTTTCCATCTTTTGAAGCTGACTTGAAGTATACATTTATATTTATCATTTCTTTCATATGAAGACTGACCATAGCTACAAAATTTCAACACTCCCTCTTAGCGAGGGAGGTATTCATAATTTACTTATTCAACTGTTTTGTTGTTGAAAATTTCTCTATTCCAAGAAAAGGTTGAATGAGCTCAAATATGTTGATAAATCCATCCACCTCATGTTCTATACCACAACCATGTGGAAAGCATCTGAAATCAACATCATGTAAAGGGATCTAGTAACCCACTAGTCACACCTCCTTTGCAAAGGATCTAGTCAAGCACAAGCCAAATACCCATTGGCAGTTCAGGCACCCGCTGAGACAAGACTAGTCCTTGGGTCAACAATCTACCAAGTCGTCACTTGGAGTCTTGTTAGGAACCCACCTGACCCATGGTGAAACCCGAGGCCCATTTACCATTCCCACATGTCGTTACATGCTATTGAATGGTAAAAATACTTACCCAATGCTATAAGTCATAACCTCAACCCACTATCCAAAACCCATGGCAATATGGTTAGATAACCCCTGACCAAGGGAGAAATTTAGGGCTTGATGCTACTGGGCCAATCTCCCTAGCCATATTACATGGCTTCCCAATCAATACCCATGACCTAAGGGAGATTACCTGCCCCTTGATGCTACAACATCAACACTTCCCTTCAACCAAGGGAAGCATTCTCAATCACTCCAAGCGTGTCCCAGAAGTATGCCAACTCCATCCAGGGATAAAGGCTTTGTGAGAATGTTAGCAACCAGCTCGATTATAGAAATACATAGGAGCCTAACTGCTCCACACGCTTTCACTTGTCATCATGGCTGTCTCCCACAGTTGATTAAACAATTATGCAAGTAGCTTCCGAAGCAACACTGCTTCACGACTCACTAAAAAAACTACAATATACTATGCTTCAGTAATGCTGTTAACTTCCTGCTCATCATAACAGATCCCAAGTTGAATTTGTGAATCCCTACAGTTGTATGAAACATATCTCAATCCATATCCAACTGTACCATGTTGGTACCTCAACACATGCCTTGGCTCAAACATAAACTGACTAGCTCAAATCCATCACCACAACTGCTTATCAATCACCCAGACTAGGTGTTCCCTCTAATGCTGAAACAAATTCTGTCAAGACGATTTGGGTTGCTCCCTCTACCACTCAGCTTCGTCAAATTGGATATCATGGGATTTTCCATGGACTTGTTGTCCATCATCCCAAATCTCTGAAGGATCGTAATAACCTTTTGACCAAGGAAGATATCACCCTACTTCTGCCACACTTCTAGTCCCAAGAAGTAATATATCCAACCAAGATCCTTCATCTCGATCCTAGATATCAACTCCCTTTGTCATAATCGCTCCCTCTATTAAGGAATCAAATCTTCATTAAGGATGTTCCATTTTGGTCAAACCACCAATATTAGTCCAAATGAATATAGTTTTGTATTCTGCTTCTTTACCAACAACAAATCTTCAATGGAAATAAGATGTCTCTTTCAAAATGGGATATGGCATTCAAAAAAACTAAACCCTGATCACTAAGAGTAGACTCTGAGCATTTTCTGTTATCAGCAGAACTAGCTAGACTAGGGGCTTGAAATTCTTCAACAAGACACAGTAATAAGCCCTAGTGGATGCAAACTATGGCTCAACAACACACAGATGCTTCAACCATATATAGCACCTTTTCGTTGCATACAATTTCATAAGACTATCCTCCAATTCTTATACAGGGGCTTTTTAGTTGTTCACTGTGGGACAAAATTATTGTTGTAATAGTAACTCAGCCTTCACAAGAAAACTTCGGTCTCTAAACTTGACGAGGAACTCAGCCTCTTCTTTAAGAATGCCTTTTTTGGCTATTATCGTAGTAGAGACATGAAAGTATGCTTCACGTATTCATAAAAAAATGGCATTCCAGTGTCCTTAACTTCCTCTAGCTCAGAGAGGAACTTCTTGGGTGGATCAATCAGAGATGTATCCTTTGATTAAAATTACCATATTTCTAAAACTTTGCCATATAAGTAATGGCACCATATCTCAGCCAATGCAATCACATACAAGGCATATTCAACTTAACCTTTTCAACTAAAAAAAAATCAAGATCATGGAGTAATAAAGATGCCCTTAATTCTAAAACGAGTTACAGAGATTGTGGTACTTACAAATTGAATATGCCTTTCAGGCTGATAAGATTTTGACAGCTCAAGAAACCTTGGAGCCTTAGACTTCTTAGAATTTGATTTGGCTTCAAAGTTTGATCAACTTCACAAGAGCCTTAAAATAGACTTCAACTCAAATTAGGCTTAAAATAATCACCATTTCTTTTGTGCAAAACTCAGGCCTAGGTTTGTTGCCAAAATCCTTTTACAGTTCAGAATTCATTCTTCAAACAATCCTTTAATAATTTACCAAACCCTTTTCTTCTTGAGTGGATGAGATGGATATATTGAAATATGGAACTTCAATGCGTTCTTAAATAAACTCATTACCCTTCTACATATGGAGCTGCAATAAAGCAAGATCTCCAAAATCATCAACAATCTATGTCCACATTGGCTGGCATTCTGAGATATTTTGGCTCTACTTGGAGAGTCTGAGGCTTCTCGGTCCTTTCTAAACTTCTTTTCCTCGATCCCAAGGACATTTTCGGCCTCCTGTTGTTGAGAAATCTAGGGGCAGCATATTAGGTTATTTTTCTTACTTTGATAATTGTTTGTGATGTATTTTTACTTCACTTAGCTTCTTCTTTCACTTGTTATTATTAGTGTTTTTCTTCATCAAACAACTAACAAACCATAAAGAAAATTGAGACAAAGGACACAAGATATAGGCGATCACTGAGGGCCAAAACCTTTCCAATCTGAGAGGAAAACCCACGATAATTCTTCCTATAGAATCTTCAATTGACGAATTCCAAGATCTAGGCCTGACCAAAAACTCCTCCAAGAGCAAGTCAAACCTTGCCCTTTTTTTGTCAAGTCAAACAAAGTCAACCTTGAATTGAAACTATTGCAACTTCTCCTTCGTCTTGACCTCGGCCCTAAATTACTATTCAACTTCTCTTTCTGCAATTCTTGACCCCCTGTAGCTTCCTGCAATTTTCACACGTGTGAGGTAATTAGGGTATTGTTAGCCCTCCTTTTCCTTCGCTTGACAGGGTCCCTTCTCTTCAAGATTTTGGCCTTCAATTTAGACTATCTTAGCACCAAAATTATACTCTTAGGTATGACTGTAATTTAATATATTTTCTGTAGACGATGCTCTAGCTTAAGCCTGCACATGTGAGAGTTTTTACCCAAAAACAGTCCTGAAAAGATGCCTTTGTCCTCTTTGCTTTATCTTCTCCTTCCTTCGCTGATTTCTGTGCTCTTCATAGAGTTTTATTGTGTGTGATACTTGCCTCCAAAGGTGGTCAACTAGTCTTCTTTATATAGTCTTCTAGTCCCTTCAAAATAGGCTGACTTGTCCCAGCTTCTAGGCTGACTTGACATGTTAGGAAGGCTGACTTGTTGCATGCATTTTGACTTGGTCTTGGAGGGTTCCTTGACTCTAATTTGACTCAAATAATTTTCTTTTACAATATGTAACTTGCCCCAATTGGGTCTTTCATACATGACAATGACTTAATGACTTGTAAACTAAATGACAAGCCCTAGGAGCTGACAATGGGAGCTTGACCTAAAAATAAATTTCTCTTGAGCATGAAACCCATGCCTCAAGAACAAGAATAATAAATTTATTTTTCTCATTACATCATATACATAATATCATGATTACATATGTCATTATGATGACCGAACCTAGTTACATATTTCAACACTTCCTCTTAATTCAGGAGGTATTCATAATCCATACAAGGTACTTGGACATTCTCAATCTGAAGAATTATCATAAGAAGAGTCAGATTGGTAACCCATCTGTTTAGCATCATATCAACAAACATTATCACATAACAAGGCCTTGACTAACAACTCTATATATCCATAATATCAGAGCACAATGTTGGTGATACCAATGGCTGATAGACACCATCACCATTGTCTCTCAAGGCACATACCCCACTCGGGTGTTCACAACATATTTCCTCCTAGGACTATTCTTATCATGGATTCCCAGTCGTCAAAGAATATTGGTCCTCTATGACTACTCTTATTTTATATGCCCTACCACATCCTCAAAATGCATCGGATGTTATATGCCTACCTAATCCTTCATTCTTTATTCATAATATGAAGACAAGAATGATATGTCTATCTCTCTTCATGGCCTTCACTAAGACTTATGGTTGTTAGTCCTAGTCTAGTGCATGTTTATCACTCTCTTTTAACCAGGGATGACCAACCCATTCCTATAAAAGGAATGTAACCAAGCTCCCTCTTAACCAGGGACTTGTCTAAGCTCCCTCTTAACCAAGGACTTGTCTAAGCTCCCTCTTAACTAGGGACTTGTTTTCAACAACTCATTTGTTCTTCGATGGACATCATGGTACCCTTAGCTGCTTGAAGAGCTGCTCCTTTCGATGTCATGAATTTTATCATTATGGAGCCTTCATCTTTTGGGACTTCTTCGCAGGGCATCGGCCATCCATCACTTTCCTTCATGAATGATGTTAGTCATGTCATCCTTTTCTTCATCGGAAAGTGGTCTTCTAATCCACATCTAGCTTTTCTTCATACAACTACCTCTTCCAAGTTATGTTTCCTTTAGGGTCTTTCATCCAACCACATGAGTGCTAGTTTTAGGTGACATCTACAACTCTCTTTTGGTAGCCGTGTATCAACCCATCCAGATGTTTTTTAAAAAATTAAATGAAAGTTACCTTTTGTGATGGCCCTTCTTCATGACATCTATTTGTAGCAACATCAACATCCTGCATACATATTGACACATCTCCCAAATTTTCAATGTCAAGGGTCTCCTTTCTTTCCAGACTTCATTGGAGTCTTCATACCTTTTCCATGAAAATGTCATGGTCAATTCTCCTAATCATTAGATGTTGATTTCCTTGTGCTCATAGTTGCATCTTTCATGATCTCTCCTTTCTTTCTTCACATATTTCTTTTCATTCATAGTTGTTTCATCTTTTTCAACCACCTCATATTCCATATGAGGAAATATTATGTTGATATCATCTAGTCAATATTTGAATCATGCCCTCATGCATTTTTCCAAAGGAGGAGATCCCTTGACCCATGCAACCATATGATGACATGACTCAATTAAATACATGCATACATACCTCTTTCCTTCTTTTGGTCATCTAGGCTTCCTTCAACAACTCATTTTCCTTGATTGAGAGTAATTCAACCATCTTGACATGTTGCATTCCTTTGTCATCATACCATCATTCTTCCAAACAATGAATCCCATACACGATGGAATTCTCACCGAGGAATTCTTCCAAGAGGCAAATCTTCTAATGAATATTCCAACGGAGGATATTGATTATCTTCATACTGCAAATGCTCCTTTCTAATGATGTATAATGAGCTTTTACACTAGATGACTTTATTATACCGATAAGTACTACTTATGCTTCCAATGAGGTTACCAAGAGCTACTTTCTTCTACTGATGACTTCCATAGACTTCTGCTTCATCTATCTTTCAAGCTTCTTATGAAGATCTGACAAGCTCTTGCTTCAATTGTATGCTATTATGATGCCATCTCCTAAAATGATGCATCATATCATGCTTCTAACGCTTCCTTCCATGATAACTATACTTTACAAGAACTAAAAAGAAGTCAGTGGAGAAGATTATCTCAATCATAATAGAGATCTTTTACTTCCTCCTTTGATTTCTTCTCTTTAGCTTCTTCCACTTCTTCAGTGATATGGGCTTCTTCCCTTCCTCTTTTGTTGTTGTCCTTCTTAAGTTTGGGACAATCTCTCTTTCAGTGCATGTTACCTAGCACTTGTGGGTAGTATGCATAGGAGAATTGTTTTCTCCTAGATGGTCCTTAGCGGGCAGCCAACAACCCATTGCAGCCTCCAAATAGCTCGATGTACCACTTTCTCCACCACTTGAGCTAGCCATTGGGTCCCTATCCCATCTGTTATGAATGTATGTTTTAAGGTGGGCCTCTCAACCCCAAAGGTATGACTCTTCATTGGTATACTTGAGTAATTTTCCTTACTTTTCATGGGCACTTTTCGGCATGAATTGGTGGGGAGATTCGACGAGAAGAGTGGGTTAGGTTTGTATTCTTGTATCGACTACTAAATTTCATGGTTACCCTTGTATCCTAGTCCCGTGAGATCCCCTTTACTGACCGTTTGGGTTTTTGGTTGGCACTACATGGGAAATCCCGATTTCGTTGCGTGGTCCCGCTTCCCGATACCACCTACATCACTCCCGTTCCACTCATTTTAGCCACGTTTATCTATTTTCCCATCTAGGTCCACATGTGTCCACTGGGTCCACATAGGGTTAGCTCCCTCTCCCCTTGTCCACACCTTGGGTCAGGCCTGGAATGATGCCCCAAAGGTTGATGCAGCTAAAAAGAAAAGAAAAAGCATAATTTGGCCACTCTCAACAGGAAATGTACCACAAAATGCAAAAAATGGTCAAGACATACAAATTTAGCGTGTGGGAAAAAACCAAACATGAGCTCTACCCCTTACCCATGGCCATCACCATGGTTCCTATGGGCCCTAGATGAGCCACCTCTATCATTAAGGAACCCATGATTGTCCCAAACCCTAGTGGGCAATGAAACGGCCCACCTTAAGGGGGTATCCATTGCTACATATTACGCGTCATGCTCCCATCCCCTGGAGCCCCAAGCAGTTATGAAGAAAAATCAATAAAACACAAAAGACATATGAAGAAGGGTCGAAAAGTAAAGCCCGAGGTAACTCATGTACCACGAATTTCTCCCTCCTACACTCACATACCCAAGTTTGGGCTTCCCTTATTATAGCTACCCATGAACCTTGACACGTGGTTTGGAAAATTCCCCTAATCCCCACTCCATTCCATTATTATATCATTCATCACCTACCACTTAAAGGATGTACCATGGACATGTTCCCCCCTTTAAAGTTTGAAACCACCTAATAGGGTCCTTGGTTAACCCCCTATTGAGCTTGGAGACACTTGTACATGCCCTAGCCTACTATGGAAGGGCATGCTACTGTGAAGTGCCTCATTGATCCCATGGCTTGTAAGTTTTATTACTTGAGTATTCTAATGACTTGTTGTATTGGAGGGCAAGGGGACGCATTGGATCTTATGCAGGATTGTAGGTGGTTATTAATTTGGGGCTTGGTCTCCCTATACGGGTTCTTAGCCATTTAGAGGGCCACATTGGCACTTGTAGGGTGAGAATTGAGAGCCATGGACCTCCACCATAACAGATATTATTTCATGTATCCCCAACATCGATCATTGATTGCTCGTGATCCACCTTTTAGATGAGGATGATGCACCTATTTCACCATGCCCAACTGGCTCCACACTTGCACCATACACTTGGCAGATGTTCCAGGACCTAGAGGATGTCTCCCGCTACAGAGGGAGGGCTTACATCACCATCCTAGCCCTTACAGATGGTCTATAGGCATTTTCGATCCACTTGGAGACCCAAGAGGATGTCCTTGTGCTTGTTGAAGAATGTAACTAGGTTCGGTCTTTATAAATTGTACTTGAGTCAAAATGTAATATATTTTTCAAAAAGGATTTTATTATTAATTGAATTGACTTGTTAAAGCATGGGTTTCATGCTTGGGTCAATTGTTATAGGTCAATCCTCCATTGTAGGCTTTATGATTGTTTACTTGAGTTAAAAGTCAAAGTTTGTTTGGTCAAAGAATCCTCCATCAAGTCTCCTTCAAGTCGACCTCAAAAGAATCATCATCAAGTCGACTTCCCTCAATGAACTCAAGTCGACCTAACCTTATATGGAGACACGATTGCTCAAACACTCATGTCGGCTTATTTCTCATGGAGACAACTATATATACAAGCATAAGCACTTTGCTCAATATAAAGGATAACAAGTTCGGGCAATTTCAGAAAGAAGGTTTTAGTACAATTTCAGAAAGAAGGTTTCGGTACTATTTCAGAGAGAAGTTTTCAGTACTACTTTAGAGAGAAGGTTTCAGTACTATTACAGAGAGATTTTCTGTGCTACTGCAGTGAGGAAGTTCAGACTAAACTCAAAGGAGTTTCAATGTACCTCAGTCTATGTGTAACCACAATAATGCAAAATCCTAGTAAGAAGCTCGGTTGTCACAGACTTTAGTATGCCTTAGTGAATTTCAGATCACAGGTTGTCATCATGATAGAATTTACAATGATAATGTATGAAGATGGCTCCTTTGTCACAGCGAAGCTGCCTCAAAACTTCAAGACCAAAGCATAATATTATTTAAGGACTGAAGCGTCTCATTATTGCAAGTAAGTAGTTGAAGAATAAGCTACTGCTCAGCTGAAGAAGAAAATGAAAGGTTGAGTTGATGGAGGAAGTCTCTAGTATAGGTTGTGAAGGTCTTGGTCGTCTCATCTTTTGAATCTACAAAAGGAAGAATCTTGACTAGGTTTTCCCCTAGAGTGGGGTTTTTCCCTAGCTACGTGCCTACATCTCGTGTCCTCTACAATTTGTTGTTTGGAATTGGTCTCGATGATAAAGAAAAGATAAATCAAACAAAATAATAATGATAATGAAACATCACAAAATAATGTCATAATTAGAGAAATCGATTAACTGCTACACTTTGCATTTCCCAACATGGTTTCTGAGCTAAGGTCATGATCAAAGGTAGTTTGAAGATCACTTATACATCTTTGAAGTATTCTCAGTGAAAGTTTCTATTTGCATTAAAGATCAAGTCAGTTAGATCAAGATCCCAAGGACATTTCTGGGCTAATGAAATTAAGATTATGAGGTACCTTGAAAGGCTAGGTAGCAAATTACAGTGAGCTAGTTCAGTCCTTATTCACCATATTAAAGACACCTTGAAGTAGGAGGATTTCGATATACCTTAAGAAGACATGTTCAGATCATCTTTAGAAAATGAGGATGTAAAATCTCGCACAAACTTCAGAGAAGACTTTCGGGGACTTAAGTAACAAGGTTTCGATATTCTACAATGAATTGTTCAGATCAACTTCAGAGAGATGAACTCGTGAGATTTCAGTAAGTGACAAAGTGGAGGATTGATGCAAATATCAGAGGGAGGTTCAACAATATTACAGTGATAAATTTTGATACATCTTAGCAATGTAAGGAAGATTTGATAAAGAAAAAATATTCTTTTAAAGACTATCCAAAGTCTGTCCGAAGAAAACACTCTTTGAGTACAAGGAACCAGCTTAAAAGAAATCAAGTATTGTCACTACAACAAGTCTAATAAAACCAAAGGTATGTAAACATAAGGTACATATTTTCATAAGCTTTTAGATTTTCAATGTATCTAATCTTAAAGGGTTTACGAGTAATCTAGGATTTCAAGCAAAAGTCCTTAATTGAAAGAAGGAATAACTTTTCAAAGGATTCCATCCTCCATGGTTATGTAAGAGATCTAACTTGAGAAATTAAATCGTGTTCTTGGTATCACATGTTCTACTTGAAAGTATGTATTATAGGTATAAAATATCATGGCTTAATACAAAGAGAGCACTTCCTACAAGGTTTGTTGAGGAACATCTCCAGGTATGTCTTAGACTATACACTTAAAAGTACGTTCATCTTATTTTTGAAATTTGTGTTACATTACTAACATCATTATGTCTAGCTATATTGAATCATAAAGATTCTTGTTTAGGGTGATTCATCAATTGATAAATCTACCCTCCTTACATCCTTGATTGTTTTTTTAGGACCCTTGAAAGGTTCTATGGAAAACCCTAACTTAAGAGTATGTTAATGATAATGTGTGAAGCCCTAGCTTGCTTAGGGTTATTGGGAAATGCTACTTGAAGTTTTTAATGATGATTTCATGGTTGGGGTTTTGGTATGGTTATGGAAACCCTAACATGTTAGGGTTGAATGATAATGTCTAAAATCCCAAACCTTTGAAGTATTGGTAATTTAGGGTTTGTTTTGTATTGAAACCCTAGATCATTAGGGTTTGGTTTATGGTTTGGTAGAAGTGTAGAAGCAAGACCCTTATAATGTCTTAGAAATGAAATCCTTGGCATGTGTGTGTCTATTCGATCAAACCCTAGTCTGATCAAGTTTGTTATATGTCTAACTCTCATTGATATTTTTAAAGTGATTTTGACTAACACATGATATGAAATGCCTATGCATGACAATGAAGTCCTAGATGTATGAGTTGACCTGTTTGTTGATGGTCATGAGTCCTAGTATTTGGAACCAAGCCCTAGTCGAAGTTTGTTTCTCTAGGATGAAAATATTTGTGAATTCTAGGGTTTTGAGAGTTAAACCTTAGTAGAAGTGAAAAATCTTTGATGTATGATCACTATGATAATTGATAAGAAAATCTAGGGTTTGCAACAAACCCTAGTGGAATCTAGTCATGTTCTTGATTGAGATGTGATTGGTTTTGATTGTTAAATCTCATGTATGAAATCAAGGGTTTGTATGAAACCTTAGTGGGAAATCTAACATATGAATTTTGAAAGTTAGATACTTTGTAGATCTATATTTGTTTTAATTGTTTCTAGGGTTTGCTATATGTTGTAGTAGGGTATGTCATACCTTTGGAAGAAACATTGAAACCCTAGATGTAATGTAATCAATGAAGGAATTGAAACAACAAGTTTCTATTAAGAAAATAGAAACAACAAGTTTCTAATAAGAAACTGCTAATAAGATCACAGACGATCTTATCTACATAAATGAGCATTAAACACTAAAATAGCATTATTCTAATACCCTCCCTTAATGCTCAATCTATTTAAAACACATATAGACCCTCTGAATTTTACAAACTTATCAGGACCAAGGGGCTTGGTGAAGATGTCTGTTGGCTGCTCCGTTGTGGGAACATATAGCAATTGAATGGACTTGTCTTCAATAAGCTGTCGAATGTAGTGACAATGGGTTTCCACATGCTTTGTTCATTCATGGAAGACTGGATTCTTGGCGAGTTTGAGCACTCCCTGATTATCACAGAACAAGGGAGTAGGACTTGCCTGGGAAACATGCATATCCGCAAGCATACGTCGAAGCCAAACTGCCTCACAAGATGCCTTAACTTCTCTATGATACTCTACTTTTGTTGAGGAGAGAGCCACTGCCTACTGATTCTTACTAGTCCATGTGACAGCACTGGATCCTAGACTAAACACATACCCAGCTGTAGATTTATTGTCATCAACCGAACTTGCCCAGTCGGAATCTATGTAACCATGGAGTGTAGGATCTGAAATTTGAGTGTACAGAAGTTCATAATCAGGAGTGCCACTCACATAATGCAGCACACGCTTCGTTGCTATCCAATGATCAGCCTTAGGAGCTGACATGAAGCGTGAAATGTAGTTCACTGCAAAACTGATATCATGTTTAGTGGCAATAAGGTAGATGAGGTTGCCCACTAATTTCCTAAATAAAGATTCATCCACAAGTGGTGAGGATAACTAAGATGAAAGTTTGAGCCCTGGTTCCATAGGCGTTGTGGTAGGTTTGCAATCCTATATTCTGAACCTGTCCACAAGACTTCTAGCATACTTGGACTGAGAGAGAAAGATG
Source organism: Pinus taeda (assembly GCA_000404065.3). NCBI lineage: Eukaryota > Viridiplantae > Streptophyta > Pinopsida > Pinales > Pinaceae > Pinus > Pinus taeda. The sequence continues at coordinate 77,641 of APFE030402384.1, forward strand.
TTGTTCTCAGTTTGCCAAACTTCAACTCCCAAACAGTAATGAAGAAGTCCCAAATCTGTCATATCAAAAGTGTTGCAAAAATCCTATTTGATCCCACCGATCAAAGGTGCTGAACTACTAGTAATGATAAGGTCATCCACATAAACAACCACAAACATAATATCATCACCAGTATGTTTGATATACAGGTTTGCATCAGATGGACTCCGCTGAAAGCCATGATTTGTTAGGTACTTATCAATTTTCATGTACCAAGCCCGAGGAGCTTGTTTCAGACCATAGAGTGCTTTGACTAATCTACAGACTTTCGGTGCTTGACCGGCAACCTTGAATCTTGGAGGCTACATCATGTAGACTTCTTCCTATAAGTCACCATTCAAAAAAGCACTCTTTACATCCATCTAATGGACTTTCCAACTGAAGTGAGTTGCTAAGGCAAGGACGAGCTATATGGTACTCATCTTGGTTGTAGGAGCAAAGGTCTCCTCATAGTCTATGCCTTCCTTCTGTGAGAACCCTCGAGCAACAAGGCGAGCCTTATACTTGTCTAGGGTTCTGTTAGCTTTGTATTTCACTTTATACACCCATTTGCAGCTAATGGGATTCTTCCCTATAGGAAGATCAGAAAGGGTCCAAGTGTGATTCTTCTGAAGACTCTGGAATTCAGATTCCATAGCCTGTTCCCACTCAGGTATACCCTTAGCCTCTGAATAGGTTTGAGGCTCAAAAACAATGTGTAGGTTAGCCATAAGAGCAAAATTTATTGTAGGCTAATGTTTGATCTTATTTCTGGAAGTTCTACCTTCAAGGATCTCATTATCCCAAAGATCACTAATAGTTTATCCCACCATTTAGGCCGGAGAGTAGAAGAACCAATATCTGGAGTAGGTGGAGGTGGCTCAAGAATAACAGCAGCAGTGAGAGGAGGATTATTTTATGGAGGGAACTCAGGGAGTGCATCATCAAACGTTGATGCTGCATCATCCCTCCCATCAGGTTGACCTAACGGAAGAAGAACACTGTGAGGCTGATCCTCAGAACACTGCTCAGAAGGAGGGGACTGAAAGAACCCTCTATCTTCATCAAATACTACGTCCCGACTGAAGATAAGACGATCGATGTCTAAATCTATTAGCTTATAGGCCCTGTGGTGATCACTGTACCCTCTCATCATGAGTTTCTGGCTTTTGGAATCCAACTTAAAGTGCTTAGCAGCTGCAATCCAAACATATGCAACCGAGCCAAACACTTTGAGGTGAATGATCTTGGGCTTACGGCCAAACCAAACCTCTTCTAGAGTCTTCCCCTTAACAACTTGAGTAGGTGATCGGTTAAGAAGATAGACAGTAGTAAACACTACTTCAGCCTAAAATTTTTTCGGAACACTCTTGTTTCGTTACATGGAACGAGCCATTTCAACAACCGTACAATTGTGACGTTCGAAAACATTGTTTTGCTGAGGAGTGTAGGGTGTAGTTAATTGGCATTTGATGCCATGGGTATCACAGAAGTTGGAGAAAGCAGAAGAACAAAATTCCCCCCTGTTATCTGTCCTAAGAGTTATGATATTACAACCAGACTCTTTTTCAACTAAGGACTTAAACTTCTGAAAGATACTAAATACATCAGATTTATGTTTTAAAAAGTACACCCACATCTTTCTACTGAAATCATCTAGAATAAGCAAAAAATATTTGCAACCAGTAACTGAAGATGTATTCATAGGACCACAAATATCAGCATGAATTAACTGGAGTACCTTAGATGTGCGCCAAGATTCTCCATCCTTGAATGAAGACCGATGTTGCTTGCCAGGTTGACAGATGCCACACACTCCCAACTATTGTATCTCAATATTAGGTAACCCTGACACAAGTCCCTCCCGTGATAGCTGAGAGAGATATTGAATGTTTAGATGCCCATATCTCTGATGCCACAGAGTGCTGATGGGAGAAACATGAGCTTCTAGAGCCACTTCTGGAGAATCACCAGTGTCAAGAAGCCTATATAGGCCATGATCCTCTACGCCAACAACAACCGTAAGACAAGTTTCCCTGTCAATAATGGAGCACTTGTGCGCACTGAACACCACATCGAGCTGAGGAGAGTTCCTCATAATCTGGTTGATAGACAACAGATTAATTTCCATACTAGGAACATAATACACATTCAGGAAGATGAGTGTGTGCCCATCAGACTGGATTTAAACTATACCTCTACCAACCACTGTGTACTCCTCACCTCCGTTGAATACTACGGAATCAATGAAAGATGAGAAGTCAGTAAACCAATCATGCCTGTGAGAGAAATGATGTGATGCCCCAGAGTCAATGTACCAGGTAGAAGACGGGGCATGATCTGAGGACCACTTAGCCATAAAGAAGTAAAAGGCAGATTCCTTCTGCTCAGAATGTTCTACAACATTCGCTTTCTAATGAGACTCTCCCTGCTTCTTCTGTTTAGAAGCAATCCTCTGTCGAAAATCTTTCTTCATGTGGCCAAACTTATGACAGTAATTACACCGCACATTTTTCTTCTTAGCAGGATTAAAAGGCTGAGAAGAACCTTTCTGCTGAAAGGACTGAGAGGACTGATATTTGGCAGCAAAAGCACTTTCTCAGGAGGCTGATGAAGCACCACTACCAAACTGCAGTTTCCAATGATCCTGCTACAAAAGTTTGGTGCATAACTCCAGAAACTTTAGATCAACATTAGTAGAGGTAATGTTGAGTGTTTCTATGAAGTGCTCATAAGGTTTTGGTAGACATTTCAGAGTGATGACTACCATATCTTCTTCCTCCATGGTCTGATCAATGGCTTCGAGCTAATCTCGAATGTCTTTAATCTTGTTAAGATGTTCTGTAAAGACATACGTTCGTCCATCATGATGGACAACAACTGATTCTTTAGAAAGAAAGCTCTGCTCTTGTCGGATGTCTCGTACAATTCCTTCAAATGTTGCCAGATTTCGGCAGTTGTCTTGCCGGAAGGAATTTGTGGTACTTGATCATCAGTGACATAGAGTTTGAGAAGCATAACAACCTCTCGATTTCGATCATCAAACTTATCTTGATCTGCACTAGGTGTACCAGGACTGAGCTCTTTACCCAAAACGAGCTGGTCAAGATGCCTATATTCAAAAATAGTCAACATTGTTTGTTTCCAAATGTTATAATTGGTTCCATTAAAGCGCTAACTGCCTTTCAACATTGGGTTGGTTAGCGAGGCCATCTACACGTTTCCCAAGGCACAGAAAACAACAAGGGAGTCCGGAATGGATTTCAATGTAGATGCTGGCTGATCTGGACAAAATATGACAGGTGCAAAAATTCCGCACGCTCAATAATTATGCCTGCATAAATTTGCATGCACTGAAAATACACGTCCAATCGCCGACTTCTAAAAAAGCTGAAAAAGAAATGCCCTCGGCCCCCACCGATTATGCAATCTGGAGAATGTACATTGACTTAATTTGTGCAGCTAACAATTAATTCGAGAAATCACGCTCACCAAGTGTTTCGACTAAATTTCCATGCTGAAACCACTCAGATAGAATGATTAAGAAAAAAACCAATGCCACGCCGGCTATTTTAGCGTAATTCTTGTGCTAAAAAAACGTTGTTTTCACTACCAATTTGACGCAGTGAACAAAAAAATGTGCCCCAATAGTCCTCTTAATTCACATGAACTGCTTGTGTCAAAGCTCACCAACAGGTCACAAGACCAATAGAAATTTAAGCTAAAAGAAATTGCAGATTGCATCAAAAATACTCACTAGGGTTTGGGTTGCAGAGCCGCAAAATTCTTCGAGACCTTGATTGTAAGCCCAAATCTACAAACTTTCTCTATTTCATACGCAAGTTCGCCCCCAATTTTGGCAACTTTCACTAGAACTACGTTGATTGCATGGCTGCCCTAAATCCTTCAACCCATCAGGCTTCCCTCCTTCAAATATCGATACAAACACTAAAACCGGAAACAACACCCATGACCATGTTCGATTGAGCTGTTGTTCGAACCACATGAGGACGACTTTAAAATAGGGCTTTTGGGCGTCGATTAATGGAGGTCCCATGTTCAATACTCCTCTACGACGAACAAGTTCGGACTCTCAAGCAAACCTAACTGTTGTAAGGATTGATTTCAAGTCGGCCTTAGAAATTGTGACAAATCGAGACATGTCGAGACTGCGGACACAAGGATAACCAGATCCAGAGGACCAAAAACCCTCGTGTTTACACGATTGATTCGACTCACCAGAATCACTATCCGAGGAACAATTTTCCTCTGCATAGAATGGCAGATCTATTTTCTCTCTCCACAAATAAAAGAACGAGGAATTCTGTGAATGGATGGAGAAACCCTCCTGCGTAGCCTCTTCCACAATATAATTAGACCTGTCAGGGGAGAAAAAGAATCGTTTGGAGCTCAAACCACACACCAAACCCAGGGGCAAATCGTCGGACCCACTACTGTTATAATAATGTATCGATCCACTAGAGAGCAATTTCAAAATGAAGCACGAAATTTTTCAAACAATGAAAAATTATTTCGAAAAAAGTACCCGAGCTTTGATACCATAATCAATGAATGAATTGAATTTACAATGAGCAATAAACTCAATAAATAATACAAAATTATTTACATAAAAAACAAGTTTCTACTAAGAAAATAGAAATAGAAAGTTTCTAATAAGGAACTTCTAATAAGATCACAACTGATCTTATATACATAAATGAGCATTAAACACCAAAATAGCATTATTCTAATATAATGGAAGTTGTTATGAAATAAGCCTTGATGAAGTAGTCTAGCATTTATAACAAAGTCCCTAGCAAGATGTTGAAGAGTATGTGTCTCTTCTTTGTAATTAAGTTTGGGCATCTAATATATAAAGTTGAATGCTTCCATGATTTTGATATGGTTAAATTCATGCTTCTATAGATTTGGTTGTACTTGCTATCAAAGTTGTGCAGGTACGTGATCTTCAAGATAGTGAAGATGTTCGTAAAGGAAAGTTGATGTAATAAGCATGATGTGAATGGTGATCATAATGATAACTCTGATGAGAAGGATGGAAGCCATGAAAGATTCTCCGATGTCATAGAACTCCCTAGGTTAGAAGTAGCTTGATTGAAAGAAATCCCCCTAGATTGAGAAGAAGCATGAATGAAAGAAATCTCCCTAGGATAAGAGGGTGGTTGAGAATATTCCTTGTACATGAATGATTAGATCCTCTCTGATTAAGAGGGAGTGACAGATATGGTTCTCTACTTCATGTGTCATACAGTAGACTAGGAATAACAATTGTAAGTTTTAGTGAAGTCCATGAGCGAGAAAAGGAAATTGGAGAACGCATTTTTGAAGGGCTACTAAGTGAAGAAAACCCAGATTGATTTATGAAATATGTTGCTGCATGAGAAGTAGGAAAGGAAGATGGATGGAATCTTCTATCAAGATTCATTAGGAAAGCTCTAAGTCCTACTATGAAAAGTTGACAAGCAACATCTAGTTGTTTGGAAGACCTCGGAGGTTTGTATATGTTTATGTACATTTGAAAGTTTGTTACTGATTGGGGTTGTGTTTCTACAGGTAAATCTCTCAGAAGTTTGATAACATGTTTTGACATGCTTAGAGTTGTCGATGAATTTGATTGGGAGAGATTTGGAAGGATTTGTTATAGATTGGAATAATCAGGAAGTTGAGGCTTTTTGAGTAATACATTGCCTAGGAAGACATCTGGCCGACACTTTGTGTTGATGTCTAGGTCTCGGAGTTGGGAGGGTGGTGTTGGCCATAGAGCTCTGACCTCATATACACACTTAGATGCCTGGGTTGATGGTTAGTAGGTAAGCTTGATGGTACCTAGAGAGGCTGAAAGCTTGAGTCCATCTTAGTCCCACTCAGATAGATTTCCCTGGTCAGGAATCTAGTCTGTGGCATTGCGGTGCCTAAATTGTTGAGAGAACTTGGATAGATTGCCTTGTTCATGAATATAGTCCATGGCACTGTGGTGCCTAAACTTCTTCGTAGATGATGGTTTTCAAGATCTTCCATGTACCTGTTTGTTTATATAAATATGAATACGTCCCTAATTAAGAGGGAGTGTTGAATATTGTAACTAGGTTCAGCCTTGATAAATTGTACTTGAGTCAAAATGTAATATATTTGTCAAAAAATAATTTTATTATTAGTTGAATTGACTTGTTAAAGCATGGGTTTCATGCTTGGGTCAATTTCTATATGTCAAGCCTCCATTGTAGGCTTTAGGATTTTTTACTTGAGTCAAAATCCAAAGTTTGTTTGGTCAAAGACTCCTCCATCAAGTCTCCTTCAAGTCGACCTCAAAAGAATCATCATCAAGTCGACCTAACCTCATATGGAGACACAACTGCTCAAAACACGCATGTCAGCTTATTTCTCATGGAGACAAATATATATACAAGCATAAGCACTTCGCTCAATATAGAGGATAACAAGTTTGGACAATTTTAGAAAGAAGATTTTGGTACAATTTCATAAACAAGGTTTCGGTACTATTTCAGAGAGAAGATTATGATGCTACTTTAGAGAGAAGGTTTTGGTACTACTTCAGAGAGAAGGTTTCAATATTATTACAGAGAGAAATTTTCGGTGCTACTACAGTGAGGAAGTTCAGACTAAACTTAGAGAAGGAGTCTCGATGTACCTAAGTCTCGATGTAACCACAGTAATGCAAAATCTCAATAAGAAGCTCGGTTGTCACAGACTTCAGTATGCCTTAGTGAAGTTCAGATTACAGGTTGTCACAATGATAGACTTTACAATGACATTATATGAGGTTGTCACAGTGATAGTGTATGAATATGGCTCCTTTGTTACAGTGAAGCTTGCCTCAGAACTTCAAGACCAAAGCATAATCTTAGTGAAGGATCGAAGCATCTCATTGTTGCAAGGAAGTAGTTGAAGAATAAGCTACTATTCAGTTGAAGAAGAAAATGCAAGGTTGACTTTATGGAGGAAGTCTCGAGTATAGGTTGTGAAGGTCTTGGTCATCTCATCTTTTGAATCTACTGAAGGATGAGCTTTGACTAGGTTTTCCCCTGTAATGGGGTTTTTGCTTGGTTGCGTGCCTACATCTCATGTCCTCTACAATTTGTTGTTTGACATTAGTCTTGATGATAAAGAAAAGAAAAATAAAATAAAAGAATAATAATAATGAAACATCACAAGATAATGTCATAATAAGAAAAATCGATTAACTTCCACACTTTGGATTTCTCAACAGTGCCCCCACACCCACTTGGGAGCATCACAGGTTTTTGCTTTGAAAACAAGGGGCCAACCCCTTGTCTGCTAATTTTGGGGGTTCATTTCTACATCATGGCACCATGTGGACTTCATTAGGCCTCCTCCAATGCCCAATGACTCATTTCATTGATCATTTGGCCCTCTTGAGAGGCTTATTCATGTATTATTGAGCTATTTGGTGGGCTTGTCACCAAAAGTATTGTTATTATGCACATCATTTTATTTTTGGGGCTAAATTAGGCCAATTTAGCTAAATCACATTCATTAAAGAGTGTATAACTAGAAGTGATATGAATTATTTGGATCATCATCACTTGCATTAGGCCTCTCTCTCTGTGAGATTTTCGCTATCCTTCTTGGAGGATGAATTTGGATGTAATGGATGAATTTTGATGTTTTGATATCTCTCTTCTGTCTTGGAGCTTCATTATTGGCATAATATGATGATTGGATATACTCTTTTTGCACATGTAAGTACTCTTTTCATGCTTATTCTTGTTATTTACTTCATGACATTGATGTTGCTAGGGTTTTCGCTATACTAGATCTGAAATTTAGTGCATTTCTTATGCAAAATTGTGGAAATTTAGTCTTTATAGCATTGCATCATCTTATGTATCATGTGTGAAGGAGCAGATTTTCCTAGAGATTGCTTCTATTGAACTTATCTTAACAAGTCATCTACTATTCTACATTGATGTATAAACTCTTCTAGCAGTTGCTCTCATGCCCTTATTGCCATGTGAAGTTGTCTAGGAGGCTCCTTGATTGGGTGAAGTTATTCTAAAACACAAATTTCATCCTGACTCCATACTCCCCAAAGGATTAGGCACTAATCCTTTGTTAATTTTTGGTATGTTCTATGCTTAGAGCAATTTATTTCAATTTTTCCATTTAGCTCAATATCAATTCCAGATTAGCAATCACATTAACATGATAGTAAATTCCAGATAGAACATAAACATAAACATCAGAAAACAAGCCAAGACAAGAGGACACAAGATGTGGCACTAGCCAAAGACAAACCCCAAATCGGGGAAACCCTTGATCAATTCTTCTTATATATTCTTCAATATTTTAGCACAGAGAGAGAGATAGTACATAAACATTAGAAGTCAACATTTTGACTTGTCATAATAAGAGTAGAGATCTTCTCTATGAAGATAACACATGAGGTAGTTGATCTAAACTCAAGTGAAGACATATTTCTTCAAGTAATCCTCCAAGGTGATTCCATCACCATGCTGCACCCATCACTGTGTTGCACCTCATCATCATGTTGCACTTGTCACTATGCTACACTCAATCACTGAGTTGCACTTCATTACACTATGCTGCACTCATCATACTGCATACAATCATCACTGTGTTGCACCACTGTCATGTTGCAATATGTTGCACCATTTATTGGCAACTCCTTAGATCATGATAATTTGAGCCCTCAAGTTCCCATAAGAGATACATGACTGTGGTGTTATGTCCTGCAGCCTAACACAGTTTTCCTGTAGCAGCTTATACTCTGTTGCTCACAAGGAAGCCTACACCTTCATACATGATCAGCTCATCAACCTGGCTTCTAACAATGATGGAGCTCCACCTAGGTCACTGAACATAGACCTATATTAATATTCCCTTTAATAGACCCCTTTTTGATGCTCCAAAGGTTTCCAACCAAGGTCTTTAACATAATGAATACATTCACTGTTCATAGCCTTCAAGTTCACAACCCTTGTTCCATCCATGTGGCTATACATAGCCTCTAGATCAAGGTATGCACCATACAAAACACAACCCGAACATATACTGTCCAATCATGCCTTTCAGCACTCTGCTCCACGACATACTCAGACCTTCTTTCTGCCTAAAGCTTGACACTCTCCCTATCCCAATCAAAGGATAGGTTAGGCACCTTTTTGCTGTATGTATACCCTCATGGATTGCAGCCTAGGACAACGTATTTAGAGCTATTTTTTTGCTATAGTTGGATCTCCTTTATGGCTAAGTTTAGGGTGTCTCCTTGCTTACGTCAAGGCCTCTCCATGGACTGCATTAAGCCTTTTCATTGACAGTGTTAAGGTCATCTCCTTGATTACCTCCATGACAATGTTAGGGCCTTTAGAGATTGCGGCTTAGATCCCTTCTTTATCTACAGTTATGACACCACTAGGGCAATGTTTAGGTCACTTTTGAACAGTGTCTTAGGGTCTCTACGTTTAGGTCATGACAACGTTAGAACCCTTACTCCATGACTGCGTTAGGAGGCTTCTTCATTAAGCAACATTAGGGATTTATTATTGTAGCGTTAGAAGCCTATCTTCATCACTGTGTTAGGCTTCTTCCATGACTGCGTAGAGTCTAGGGCACCCTCTAGGGCAGAATATTAGGTTCCATGGCATCCTTCCATGACAGCACATTATATTCTTCCATGCCTACTTGCAAGACTCCTCCTTTGACTGCGTTAAGGACTTGCTTCATGAACTGAAGAGGAGGACAACGTAGGACCTACAAGAAGACCATTTTTCTTACATGACTAGGGTAGTTCGTGGCAGCGTTAGGGTATCATTAGGCTTCTTCCCTTTACAACGGATTAGGGCATTATTGAGCCAATATATATCCTAGAGCACTCCCACTATATCTCTTCTTCACCAAACCCAAAAACAGAATGAAGAGACATCACAAGAGTGTGTGTGTCAAATGACTTAAATTCCTCTTCTATTTATACTAAAACGTGGCGAACAAGTGGGGGTAATTTGGTTGCTGGCTGACCTTGATGAATTGTTGCATAACACAAAAAATTCATATCTCCATGAATACTTGTCGGAATTGGATGATCTTTAGATGAATCCTACACCTCTCGATGAGAGGTATCCAAGAAAAATAGCAGCTTCCATGAATAAGTAGACCCACATGGAGTTTGGCCCTAGTTGTTGATTTTAAAACTCCCTCTCAACTAGGGAGAACTCCATTTGCTAATCCATCTGCCAGACCACACTATCTCTGTCATCAGAGTGCCCTGCACTGCTTTGTTGAAATATGAAGAAAAAGAAGTGATCGAGAATGTATCATACCATCCTATACTGACCTGAAGTCAGTCCCATAAAAAAGAGAGTTTTCCATAGCACTCTTACTGACCTAAATTAAGTTCCAATAAAGAGAGTGTGTCATACCACTCTTACTCATCCGAAATCAGTTCCAAATAAAGAGTGTATCATACCACTCTTACTGATCCAAAATTAGTTCCAAAAGAGAGTGAGTTATATCACTTTTACTGACCTGAAGTCAATTCCAATTGATCCCATATCAATATCATCCTAGCATAGCGAGTACGGTAGTAACACGATGCATCCATCGGTACTATTATGGTCCCTATCCTCATTTCCCTACTCATTGGCCAAATGAGAGGTACTTCCCATGAGTCCCACACTGCATGGGTAGGATGTCTCAGCAGGAGAAGGATGAACCACTCATCCTGCCTACATATTGTCATGGGTATCCCAGGGGAAGGCTGAACCACTCACCCTATGATTGTGTCTCGGCTGGAGAAGGATGAACCACTCATCCTGCCTACATGGCAAACCATTAGGGGAAGGTTGAACCACTCACCCTATGGTTGTTCATTGCTCCATGATGTACCCCCAACCCCCCTGGAGCTCCTAGAGCTCAATGTCCATATCATATAGGACCCTTAGGAGAGAGTCTCTCCACGACTCCTAGTCGTTCTCGGAAAGTCACAAATTTGACATTTCCTAGCGGCTTCATTAGAATAACGATGACCTGCACATTAGTCTCAGAGTGATGGGGCCTTCTTGCTCCTCGTTGCACCGCATCCAAAATAAAGTGGTACTTGATGTCTATATGCTTGTGGCAATCATAGAACACAGGATTCCTCATCAAATGAATCCACCTCTGGTTGTCACAGAAGATCACGATGGCATCCAGCATGTGTCCAAAAAACTCACAGAATAGCTTCCACAACTAGGAAACTTCACACGAGATCATACTTGTAGCTATGAATACAGCCTCCGCGATGCTTAAAGCAATCGAATTATGTTTCCTACTCATCCAGGATAACGAAGCAAAACCCGAAGAGAACCAACACCTAGAAGTGCTCTTGCGATCCTTCACATTGCCTGCCCAGTCAAAATCAGAATAACCATGCAGCTTCACATTTCCGACAGTGTATCTCAATCCATGAGAGATTATGCCCCGAAGATATCTCAAAAAAATCTTGGCACCAATCGAATGAGGCTCAACTATATATGAGCACAACATGCTAACTGCAAAACATATATTCGGACAAGAGTTCACCAAGAACATCAATGCTATTATGAGTTGATGAAACTGAAAGGAATTTTCCAAATCAGGTCCAGTATCACTACCACATAACTTCTTAAAGTTAAGCTCCATCAAGGTAGTCATGGGCTTGCAGTTCACCATTCCAAATCTAGAATCCAACTCCCTCTTGCTTTTGCAAATGAGAGGGTCTGCACCTGTCAGAAAGAGATTGTCCACATAAGGTACCAATATGATAGGTCTATCATCAACAATCTTCAAGCAATGGTTTGGATTGGCTTCACTCCTAGTGAATCTTGGCTTCATCAGATAGCTGTCAATCCTCTCATATCAAAGCCTGAGGTGATTGCACTAAATCATAGAGAGCTTTCTTCAACCTGCTAACATGAGATTCCTTATCATGAATCTCAAACCCCTCAAGTTGTTCCAAATCTGTGGACTTGCTACATGAGGGGAATGGTCCCCTTGTAAGTTTTCCTTCGGTAGATCTCGAACATGTACCTTCATGCTCTTCCTTAAATTTAGGAATCCCTGTCACCATCTGTCTCACATCGGGTACGGCCCCATAATGAAGATGGGTAGACCTCTGGTGCCATAGAAGAGATGAGTCACACGACATGGTCCGCAATGGACTTTTTGCAACTTGATACAAATTGCCAACCCTGAACTCAAAAGCATCTTTAAAGATTCCTTATCCACAGACATACCTTTCCATCGATGAATGCCACCTTGAAACCTTTGTCTTCCATTGCCGAAATGGACACTAGGTTCTTCTTGAAATCAGGTATGTAAAGAACTTCTTGTAAATGAATCGTGTTACCCTCATTCATTTGAGGGGTAACATTCCCTTCACCCTTTTCGGGATAGGTGGCATTGACTCCAAGTATAATCTCCACGATTGTTTCTTTCTTTATCAAATTAGAGGGAGCTTCTTTCTATCTGATCAAGTGCCTTGCAGCACTACAATCAATAAGCTAGATTCCCAAAGAGTCTAGAGGAGAAGTAGTGGAGAGGGCCAATATAAGATAATGCTCCTGTAGCTTATCAGAAACAACGTTTGATTCTTCATACCTGGAGTTCCTCGCTTTCTTTGAAGAGTCAGCCATTTCCTTGATGACCTGCATTTCTTTTTCCTTTGCCTGTCATTCCTCCGATCATTGAAGATGCCCTTGGAATGGTTGTTATCATCATCAAGTGATGTGTCCCTTCTATTTGGACACTTCCTCGCATAATGGCCAAACTTATTGCAAGGAAGGCATCTGCCTTTCCTTCCATCCTTAGATCCAAACTTCCCATTGAAGTGACCTTTAGGTAGGCCACCAGATGCTTCCGCTGCACCACCCTGATAATCTTATTTGTTTTGACTTCACCCTTGGTGAATTTGAAGTGGGATGAGGAACCTATTGAGCCTTTTGACCTTGTCCAAATGTCTTTGGTGATTTCTCTTTCACTCTTTCTTGGGATTTGTCTTCACCTCAGCTCTGATACCATGTTAATTTTTGGTATGTTCTATGCTTAGAGCAATTTATTTCAATTTTTCCATTTATCTCAATATCAATTCCAGTTTAGCAATCACATCAGCATGATAGTAAATTTCAGATAGAACATAAACATAAACATAAACATAAAAAAAAAAGCCAAGACAAGAGGACACAGGATGTGGCGCCAACCAGGGACAAACCCCAATCTGGGGAAACCCTTGATCAATTCTTTTTATATATTCTTCAATAGTTCAGCAGAGAGAGAGATAGTACATATACATCAGAAGTCAACATTTTGACTTGTCATAATAAGAGCAGAGATCTTCTCTATGAAGTTAACACATGAGGTAGTTGATCTGAACTCAGGTGAAGCAACTGAACCTCCAAGGTGATTCCATCACCATGCTGCATCCATCACTGTGTTTCACTTCATCATCATGCTGCACCCAATCACTGAGCTGCACTTCATTACATTATGCTGCACTCATCATATTGCATACAATCATCACTATGCTACACCATTTATTAACAGCTCCTTAGATCATGATAATCTGAGCCCTCAAATGCCCATAATTGATACATGACTGTGGTGTTATGGCCTGCAGCTTAACACATAGTTTTCCTATAGCAACTTATATTCTGCTGCTCACAAGGAAGCCTACACCTTCATACATGATCAACTCATCAATCTAGCTTCTAACAATGATGGAGCTCCACCTAGGTCACTGAACATAGACCTATATTAATCTTCCCTTTAACAGACCCCTTTTTGCTGCTCCAAAGGTTTCCAACCAAGGTATTTAACATAATGAATACATTCACTATTCATAACCTTCAAGTTCACACACCTTGTTCCATCCATGTGACTATACATAGCATCTAGGTCAAGTCTACAACATACAAAACACAACCTGAACATCTACTGTCCAATCATGCCTTTCAATACTCTGCTCCATGACATATTCAGACCATCTTTCTGCCTGAAGCTTGACACTATCCCTATCCCAATCAGAGGATAGATTAGGCACCTTTCTACTGTATGTATACCCTCATGGATTGTGGCCTAGGACAACGTATTTAGATCTATTGTTTTGTTGTGGTTGGATCTCCTTTATGGCTGAGATTAGGGTGTCTTCTTGCCTGTGTCAAGGCCTCTCCATGGACTACATTAAGCCTTTTCATCGACAACGTTAAGGTCATCTCCTTCATTACCTCCATGACAGTGTTAGGGTCATCTCTTATGACAGCGTTAGGGACTTTAGAGACTGCGGCTTAGATCCCTTCTTTCTCTACAGTTATGACACCACTAGGACAATGTTTAGGTCACTTTTGAACAACTTCTTAGGGTCTCTATGTTTAGGGCATGACAATGTTAGAACCTTTGCTCCATGATCGCGTTAGGAGGCTTCTTCATTAAGAAACATTAGGGCTTTATTATGGAAACGTTAGAAGCCTATCTTCATGACCGTGTTAGGCTTCTTCCATGACTGCGTTAGAGTCTAGGGCAGCATATTAGGTTCCATGGAATCCTTCCATGACAACGCATTATATTCTTCCATGCCTGCTTGCAAGACTCCTCCTTTGACCACGTTAAGGACTTGATTCATTAAATGAAGAGTATGGCAGTGTAGGATCTACAAGAAAACCATTTTTCTTCCATGGCTAGGGCAGTTCATGGCAGCGTTAGGGCATCATTAGGCTTCTTCCCTTTACAGCGGATTAGGGCATCAGTGAGCCAATGTATATCCTAGAGCACTTCCTCTAGATCTCTTTTTCATTAAACCCAAAAACAGAATGAAGAGAGATCACAAGAGTGTGTGTATCAAATGACTTAAAGTCCTCTTCTAATTTATACTAAAACATGGTGGACAAGTGGGGGTAATTTGGTTGCTGACCGACCTTGATGAATTATCACATAACACAAAAAAATTCATCTCTCCATGAATACTTGTTGGAATCGGATGATCTTTAGATCAATCCTACACCTCTCAATGACAGGAGTCCAAGAAAAATATCAGCGACCATGAATAAGTAGACCCACATGGAGTTTGGCCCTAGTTGCCAATTTTAACATCCTTCCGTAAGGTGATCATTTTCAAAGAGAATTCCTCTAAACTTCCCCTCTCTTTCTAGTGCTAGCCTCCATAGGTTACCTAGGGCATCAATTTCCTCTCATTTCACACAACCAAAATGTTTGATCTCTTTCCCTCTACTACACAGTTGTGTCTTCTAGAGGCCCTCCAAATTTGAGGCAATTCTGATGGTGGGATATTGAGATATTTCAAGCCCTAGCTTTGAGATCTATTCTTGCCCTTTGTTTCCCTTGGCTAGTGACCTCATCGGGATCATTGCATCAAAATTATTGAAAATTTACCCTTTGATCCCCTTCCCCCCTTCAATTAGGTCAAGCACACTGCTGATTGATCAACTCCACCCCCTTGACCTAATTTTGGGTCCACTTCGTCCTGTGTGGTCCTGCAACTTGTTGAAGCTAATTTCACAAAGACCACTTGGAAACGAAGTTTCCACAAGGATTTCTAGGACTAGGTATCTCCTTTACAAGTCTCATCCGCAAACCCTAGCCCTTGAAATCCCCTTGGCCCTTCCTAGAGAGCCTTACACCTTGCTTCTCAAGCAAGCAAACCATACAATTTAGTCTCTCTTGTGAATATGCCTTAGGAATAACTCCTTATCCTTTTATTGACTCATTCATCCAGTGATTCCCTTTATACCGAGTCTCCTCCCATCGGTGAAAGTCCGTAAAGAGAAGGGAGCCTTAGTTGAGGTAATAGTGGGCTATCGCTCCATTGTTGCGTTGACCTAGTAATTTCTCTTTTAGGATCCCTTCCTAAGACCCCTGCTATTTTGAATGGTAACAATGCCCATATTGTTGACAACCATAGCATTGGACCTTGGTCATATTCTTCTTCTTTTTCTGAGGACCAAACTTCCCAAAATTCCCTTATCTCTTAGCCATGGCAACAAATGCTTGTGCTTGCTCGTTTGATCCTACATCACTTTTTTCCTTTAGCTTGGTTTTTTCAATTTTGCATAATGACCAAAGTTCATTGAACGGGTAGCTTCCTTCTTTCCATAGATGCTTGACCCCATTCCTCTGGTAGTGCACTGAGCATTATGGTAGTCATCTCCTTATCAGACATTATTTCTCCCAATTCTTGGAGTTGGTCTCTTATTTCTGACACCCTCATAAAGTATGAGGCTATTCCATCTTCCTTTGATATCTTCATCTTGTAGAGTTCTTGTCTTAAAGATATTTCTTCTCCAACATTACTTACGGAGAACAATTCTACTAGCTTCTCATATATTTCTTTCGATGTCTCCAACTTTGATACATATGGAATGAGGGGATCTTTGATGGATTCTATAAGGATCCTTTGAGCCCTTACTTCCCCTTTCATGTACTTTGCATGAGCTTGAGCTCCTTTCTTTGGAGGTTTAGTAATTAACACCTTAACATGATTAACGACTTCATTTTATATGAGGATTAAATCAGTCCTTTCCTTCCATGCAAGAAAGTTTGATGACTCAACCAATTTGTTGCTTTCCTTGCAAAATGAAGTCATTTTGAGAGATTCATATGTGGACATAAAGATACTTACTTGTGAAGATACTCCTTGATGACAATATCTTCAACTTGTTTCCTTCTTGATTTTTATGATAATAATGATGATAGAAGATGTCTTCCTTCAAAAGTGATCCTTCAAAGAGGGGGAGATCACCTTCGTTCCTTAATGATGATGACAATGCCTTCTCCTGCTTCCCTTGGATGTGTAAGCTTCAAGATGCTTCACAGGCCTTCTTTTAGGTAGGTTTTTTGAGGTCTTCTTCTCCTTGAGGAGATGATTGCGTGAGGTTCCTAAGAATGCTTCAAGTGTAGAATCCTTCTTTGAATGAACTAGGGTTTTTAGGTCTTCTTTAGTAACTTCCTTCAATATGCCGATGTAATCCTTGTTCTTGTAGAGCCTTTGAAATGAGAGGTCCCCTTTTTTTTTATGATTGATTCTCTTGATGATCTTCTAGTGCTTTGGTCCTTGAGTATCCTTCTTTAAGCTACCCTTCCTCGAATTGTCACCTTAGCTTTGATACCATGTTGAGAAATCTAGGGGCAACAGATCAAGTGATTTCTCTTACTTTGATAACTGTTTGTGATGTATTTTTACTTCACTTAGTTAGATTCTTCTTTCACTTGTTATTATTAGTGTTTTTCTTCATCAAACAACTACCAAACCTTAAAGAACACTGAGACAAAGGACACGAGATATAGGCAATCAGTTAGGGCCATAACCTCTCCAATCTGAGAGGAAAAACCCACAAGAATTTTTCTTCTTATAGAATCTTCAATTGACAAATTCCAAGACCTAGACCCTTGAACAAAAACTCCTCCAAGATCAAGTCAAACCTTTCCCATTTCTTGTCAAGTCAAACAAATTCAACCTTCATTTGAAACTATTGCAACTTCTCCTTCTTCTTGACCTCAGCCCTGCAATACTAGTTAGCTTCTCTTTTTGAAATTCTCAGCCTCTTGTAGCTTCCTGCAATTTTCATATGTGTGAGGTAACTAGGTACTTTTAGCCCTTCTTTTCCTTTGCTTGATAGGGTCCCTTCTATTCAAGATTTCGACCTTCAATTTAGACTATCTTGGCACCAAAATTCTGCTCTTAGGTATGACTGTAACTTGATATATTTTTTGTAGAGGATGCCCCACCTTCAGCGTGCACGTGTGAGCGTTTTTACCTGAAAACAGTCCTGAAAAGATGCCTTTATCCTCTTCAATTTATCTTCTCCTTCCTTCTCTGATTTTTGTGCTCTTCATCGAGTTTTCTTGTGTTTGATCCTTGCCTCCAAACGTGGTAGACTAGTTTTCTAGTCCCTTCAAAATAGGCCGACTTGTGCCAGCTTCTAGGCCGACTTCACATGTTAGGAAGGTTGACTTGTTGCATGCATTTTGACTTGGTCTTGGAGGGTTCCTTGACTCTATTTTGACTCAAATATTTTTTGTTTACAATATGCAACTTGCCCCAATTGGGTCTTTATACATGAAAATGACTTAATGACTTGTAAACTCAATGGCATGCCCTAGGAGATCACAATGGGAGCTTGACCTAAAAATAAATTTCTCTTGAGCATGAAACCCATGCCTTAAGAACAACAATAATAAATTTATTTTTCTCATTACATCATATACATAAAATCATGATTACATGTCATTATGAAGGCCGAACCTAGTTACATATTTCAACACTCCCTCTTAAATAGGGAGGTATTCATAATCCATACAAGGTACTTGGACATTATCAATCTGAATAATTCTCATAAGAAGAGTTGGATTGGTAACCCATTTGAATAGCATCATATCAACCAACATTGTCACATTGCAATGCCTTGACTAACAACTCTATCTCTTCACAAGATCAGAGCACAATGCTAGCGAGACTAATGATTTGTAGACACCATCATTATTGTCTCTCAAGGCACATACCCCACCCGGGTGTTCACAGGGTATGTCCTTCCAAGACTATTCTTATCTTTGATTCCCAGTCATCAAAGAATATCCACCCTCTATGACTACTCTTATCTTGGATGCCCTATCTCATCCTCAAAGAGTATCAAATGCCAGATGCTTACCCAATCTTCCATTCTTTCTTCCAAAGTGAAGACAAGAATGATGTGTCTATCTCTCCCTCTCAACTAGGGAGGATATACCCATTCCTATGAAGGAATGTACCTATTCCTATAAAAGGACTTGTCCAAGCTTCCTCTTAATGAGGGACTTGATTTACAGTAGTAGCTCTTTGTTGAAGATCATGGTACCTTTAGCTGCTTGAAGAGCTCCTCATTTCGATGTCATGAATTTCATCTTTATCATTATGGAGCCTTCATCTTTTGGGAATTCTTCGTAGGGCATCCATCACTTTCCTTCATGAACGATGACATTCACGTCATCTTTTTCTTCATTGGAAAGTGGTCTTCTAATCTACATTTGGCTTTTCTTCACACAACTACCTCTTCCAAGTCATGTTTTCATTAGGATCTTTCATCCAACCACATGAGTGCTAGTTGTAGGTGACATCTAGATGTTGTTCAAAAATCAAAATGATCCAAAAATGGATCCTAGATAAACCTGTAAGTCTAAAAGACTTCATGCAAGAGGTAAAAGGTGCCAAATGGCACAAATCCTTTGTAAATCAAAGGAAAATAAAAATCGCAGGCTACTCGCAAACATAGTCTCATTGCAGGGATCCCTCCATTTTAAATCCAATGCAATTTGAATGGGTGAAAATGGATTTCAGATGGGAAAACTATCATAAAATGAAGCTACCATTTTCCAAAGGAAAAAGAGGCAAAAATCCCTTGAAATATGGGTCTAAAAACCCTCTAAGTCTTCCAAATCTCCCAAAAGGGAAAAGCAAGCACAAAAGGAGGAGTTATGAACTCATCAGATAACATTATTAGAGGCTTAAAAACATGAGAAAACAACAAAATGAGGCATATCGGGAGGTTGGCACAATGAATGCACAGGGGTCATTGGATCTGGCTGATCAACGGTCCAGATCCGATCAGCATATCGCATCAGCGGTGATCGGCGGGTCAAAGCAGAGGCATGTCACGATGGACTGGGGCGATGCGATGGAGCGATCGCTGAAATCGACGGATCACCATCAGTGAACAATGGAGCGGCCATATTATATGTATATGTGCAATAGTCTGACTGTGATTGCTGATATCGACGGATCGGCATCGGTGATACCAAAGGGGAAGCCAAAGGGTTGTTGCGACTAATGATGTGATATGGCCAGACCCGATAGGGTTCCGAAATGGAAATATATATTTTGAAATGCGCCAAATGCGATTTTTAATGTATTTCGCCTGTTTCATTTATTAAACGAAAAAAAAGGGGCAGGCCAATTTCGATTGCAATAAGCGATCCCTAAGCGGACCCGATAGGGAAGCAAAGCACATTTATAAAAATTTCAAGTCTGGATGGATATTACTTTGCGGACTTTCCCGTGTATAGCATCTTTTTTTTGTGTAAACAAAGAGCGACTGTTTCAAGTGGATTCAAAGCGTCGGTGGCTCCCTTCCATTATGGAATAGGTAGCATTCATCCCCGAGAGCATTTAGCAATGATTCCTAATGCTCAAAGAATGGATTCGAGTAGACTGTGGCAGGAAGATAGAAAGCCCGAGAGGGACAATGAAACGTGAGCGCAATTTGGCTTTAAAAGCCGTGAATGTCAAAGACAGAGGGCTATTGGGTTGTTGAGGGGTGTTGTTGTTAATCCTTGAGGGGTTGTTGTGGGAGCATAAGCCAAAGAGGAAGCTGAAGCCAAAGGGACATCGTAGAAGCCAAGGGAGTCACTTGGAGTTCAAGTGAAAGCCCAAAGAGAGCTATAAACAACTAGAGGGCCAAAGAGGCCAAAGAGGAGAGCAAGAGCCAAAGAGCCAAGAGTCAGAGCCAAGAGCCCGAACCAGAGCCAAAGAGCCAGACTCAGAGCCAAGAGCTAGAACCAGGAGCCAAAGAGCCAGAGCAAGAGCTAAGAGCCAAAAGTCAGAGCTTCAAGAGCCAGAAGGGATTAAAAGGGTGTCTGAACCCACTGTTTTTTGTATAACAACAGGAGTTGAGCCAAAGAGCTTGTAAAATGACTTACACCATAATCCCAAAGAGCCAAGTCAAATTGCCAAGAGCTCACGGAGATGTAGTACGAGAGCTATGGGTGAACTCCAAATTAATTTGTTGTCTTATGTGTCTGTTTTTACTGCTTTCTTATTCACTGTTATATGCATTTATGTATATGTTCAAGCACATTTAAATATTATCATGCACATCAGATTTTAAAGCACATAACAACCAACAATAAAAACAAGCATATGCCTACACTTCAAAGCGATTCTTAATTCTGCATTGGTTAATCAAATATACTTGGGAGAATTTCAAGCTTTGGAAGTGGGAGAGGTTCTCGTAAGCTAGACAAGAAGCCTAAGAGCCTCATTTTCAGATCAGGTGGTATTGAAGCAATAGATTGATTAAACTCACCTTCAAGGAAGGATTATATCAGAATGCTTGATTTTCAAAGCAAAGACTGCTTGTCTAGAAGGTGTTTAAATAGTCAGAGGTTCATTGTATGCTTGTTTTGCAGACTGACTATTGTTTAAGTTTGCAGAGGCGGAGAGAAAGCTATTGATAGCTCAGTCCAAGAAGGGCAAGAAGGAGAATGGCTAAAGGAATTATTATATCCCAAGGACCTCAAGGCAATCCAAAGCACAAGAGGTTTGTTGCAAGAGGTTTCTTAAATAAGCTCTTTATTTATCTTGTTGAAGTTTTTTGTTCATTGGCATAATGACAACTTCTAGAAGTGTGTCCTCAAATTTTGCTCTCTTCACAAGATTCTTGGATGACGACATGAAGCAATAATTGTCCACCATGATGGATATGGTGAGAGAAATGTATGAGGATGGAAGGAAGAGCAACATACTTAGAAATCAACTAAATTTTATGAAGGAAGAGAAGCAATTGCTTGCTGACAATTTGCAGGAAATGGAGAGGCGACTTCATAATGCAAATATGAACCTGAAGAGGATGCATGAGTTGGAAACATAGCTCTTTGTTGACCAAGAAGCCTTAGTCAAGTACCAGCTTGAAGAAGAGGTAAGCCATTCCAGTTTGTTTTCAAATTCCTCTGAGAATGCTTGTATTGGTTCTTTTGAGAAACATACTAAAGGCATAGGTTCCAAGCTAATATCCAAGATGGTCTATGAAGGAAAGGGCTTGGGAAATCATGCACAAGGTATTGTTGAACCAATAATGGTTGAGGAAAGGCCTAAACAATTGGGTCTTGGCTATGGACAATCTTATGGGGAGAATTCCAAAGCTGCCATGAAAGCCATTGAAACAGTCCCAAGAAGAAGTTTCATTTCATGTCCTCTACCTCAGAAGTGTGAAGGTTGTATCCAAGAGGAATACAATAGCTTGAAACATCAATTGTAAGATGTAGGTGTTTAGAAGCACACACTTAAACCAGAGAGTTGGGGAGACTCTAACAGCCTTGAAGAGTTTGATGGTGTTCCAAAGGGAGCCACTTCTTCATTTGCTTCACCTCCTCATGAAGGCAATAAAGGTGAAAGAGTTAGGTATAAATCTTGTTCTAAACACATTCCTTTTGATTTTTCAAAGCATGATGAATTTCCACAAATGTATGGGAAAAGATTTGCATGTTCCTTTTGTGGTTTGGATAACCATGATGTTTCTAGATGTTGGAAGAAAATGGCCACATACAGGAAGCAGAAGAAGGAAAAGAAGTAAGAAGCCAAAGGTCCATTGGACAAGGCAAATCATGCTATCAAGAGGATGCACATGCAATGCACTTATTGCCATAAGCAAGGACATCTTGCTGCAAAGTGTTGGACACTAAATCCAGAAATTCTTCCACAAAAGCTGAAGAAAGTGGAAAGAGAAGATAGCAGAAATGGAAGTGAAGATTCCATGAATGATGTGTCTCAGAATGATTCACATGATGATGCTAATGTGCAGACAAAGGTAGTACCTTTAAAAGGGATTGGTAAGGAATAGTTGGAGTTCTTATCCGATTGAGATAACATGTCTGTTGATGCATCTACATTATATTTCATTTCAGCTTCGAAAGTACAATGAGCTTAAGTGAAAGTTGAGGGATGAAATGCATGCATTACATGTGATGCCATGTTAACTTGAAAGAAGTTAACTTGGTCTCCAAATGGAGATAATGATGAAAGTTTCATCTTTTGAAAAAGAGTCCTAATGGTCTTTTTCTACATGCTTGACTTGAAGGGTCATTTGTTTAAAGGCATGGTTTGTGGGATTGTTATCTAGTCCATCATTTGTATGCAGATGTAAGACATGGAGGTGTTCAAAATATGGGAAAATATGATTCTTTTGTTGAAGCAGGAGTTTAGTCCATCTAGTTGTTGTCTATATGCCTATTGTTGTTAACAGTTATTGTTGGCAACTTGTCAAACAGGTACAAATGAAAGTTTTGTGGAGCATATGTACTTCACATTTGTTGAGCCACCTTGGACCAATGATCTAGGCAAAGAAGCTCAAACTACCTTCTATGATCATTTCAGTAGAAGTTTTGCAGGAAGGCAAGGAGGAAGACAGTTCTCAAGAAGACCAGCCCATCCAGAGAAGGGAAGTGGTCAGAAACTTTGGTTCAGAGGCACTATGCAAAGGCAAGTGTAGGGAGGCTGAAAGAAGAGGGTCAGTCACTCTCATTTACAGTTCAGATCAGTATATCAGTTTTTTGGAGACCAAAAGTTCTTTTAGTGGGAAGGCATGATCCAAAAATGGATCCTGGATAAACCTCTAAGTCTAAAAGCACTTCATGCAAGAGGTAAAAGGTGCCAAATGGCACAAATCCTTTGTAAATTAGAGAAAAATGAAAATCACAGGCTGCTCTCAGACATAGTCTCATTGCAGGGATCCCTCCATTCTAAATCCAACGCAACTTGAATGGGTGAAAACGGGTTTTAGATGGGAAAGCTATCATAAAATAAAGCTACCCTTTTACAAAGGAAAAAGAGGCAAAATTCCCTTGAAATATGGGTCTAAAAACCCTCTAAGTCTTCCAAATCTCCCAAAAGGGAAAGGCAAGTGCAAAAGGAGGAGTTATGGACTCATCGGATAACACTATCAGAGACTTAAAAACATGAGAAAACAACGAAATGAGGCATATCGGGAGGCTGGCACAATGAATGCATAGGGGCCGTCGGATCTGGCTGATTAATGGTCCAGATATGATTGGCATATCACATCGGTGGTGATCAAAGGGTCGGAGCGGAGGCATGGCGCGATGGACAGGGGGGATGTGATGGAGCGATCGACGAAATCGGCGGATCGTCGTTGGCGAACAATGGAGCGGCCATATTATATGTATATGTGCGATAGTCTGACTGCGATTGTTGATATCAGTGGATCGGCATCGGTGATACCAAAGGGGAATCCAAAGGGTTGTTGCGACTAGTGATGCGATATGGCTGGACCCGATAGGGTTCCAGAATGGAAATATGTATTTTGAAATCCGCGAAATACGATTTTTAATGTATTTCACCTGTTTCGTTTATTAAACGAAAAATAAAGAGGCAGGCCAATTACGATTGCGATAAACGATCCCCAAGCAGACACGATAGGGAAATAAAGCACATTTATGAAAATTTCAAGTCTGAATGGATAGTGCTTTGCAGACTTTCTCGTGTATAGCAACGTTTTTCTGTGTAAACATAGAGCAACCATTTCAGGTGGATTCAAAGTGCCGGTGGCTTCCTGCTATTGTGGAATAGGTGGCATTCATCCCCGAGAGCCTTTAGAAATGATTGCTAACGCTCAAAGAAGGGATTCGAGCAGACTATGGCAGGAAGACAGAAAGACCAAGAGGGACAATGAACAGGTAGTGCAATTTGGCTTTAAAAGCCATGAATGTCAAAGACAGAGGGATGTTGGGTTGTTGAGGGGTGTTGTTGTTAATCCTTGAGGGGTTGTTGCGGGAGCAGAAGCCAAAGAGGAAGCTGAAGCCAAAGGGACAGTGTAGAAGCCAAGGGAGTCACTTGGATTTCAAGTGAAAAGCCCAAAGAGAGCTGTAAACAGCTAGAGGGCCAAAGAAGCCAGAGCGGAGAGCCAGAGAGCCAAGAGCCAGACCCAAAGAGCCAGACCCAAAGAGCCAAGAGCCTGAACCAGAGTCAAAGAGCCAGAGTCAGAGCCAAGAGCCAGAACCAAGAGCCAAAGAGCCAGAGCCAAGAGCTAAGAGACAAACGTCAGAGCTTCAAGAGTCAGAAGAGGGTGTCTCAACCCATTGTTTTGTGTAGAACAGCATGAGTTGAGCCAAAGAGCTTGTAAAAAGACTTACACCATAATCCCAGAGAGCCAAGTCAAATTGACAAGAGCTCATGGAGATGTAGCCCAAGAGTTGTAGGTGAACTCCAAATTAATTTTTTGTCTTATGTGTCTATTTTTGCTTCTGCCTTATTCACTGTTATATGCATTTATGTATATGTTCAAGCACATTTAAATATTAGCATGCACAATAGATTTTAAAGCACATAACAGACAACAACAAAAACAAGCATATGTCTACACTTCAAAGCATTTCTTAATTCCGCATTGGTTAATAAAATAGACTCGGGAGAATTTCAAGCTTTGGAAGTGGGAGAAGTTCTCGTAAGCTAGACAAGAAGCCTAAGAGCCCCATTTTCAGATCACAAAATGAACATCAAATCAAAGTTACCTTTTGTGATGGCCCTTCATCATGACATATGCATGTAGCAACATCAACATCCTGCCTACATATTGATACATCTCTAAAATATTCAATGTCAAGGGTCTCATTTCTTTCCAGAGTTCATCAGAGTCTTCATACCTTTTCCATGCAGATGTCATGGTCAATTATCCTAGTCATTGGATGTTGATTTCCTTGTGCTCATAGTTGCATCTTTCACGATCTCTCATTTCTTTCCTCATATTGCTCCCTAGGAAAATTCCATTCATAGTTCCATCATCTTTGTCAACCACCTCATATTCCATATGATGACATATTATGTTGATTTCATCTAGTCAATATGTGAACCATGCCTTCATGTAACTTTCCAACGAAAGAGATCCCTTTCCTTTGATCATTCCCATGAGGTAGATTATTCACCCATACTATCTGCAACTATATGATGAAATGACTTAATCTATAAATCATATGCATACATACCTCTTTTCTCCTTTTGGTCATCTAGGATTCCTTTAGCAACTTCCTTTTAGAGTACTTCAACCATCTTGACATGCTGCATTCCTTTGTCCCCATGCCATTATTCAAAGAATGAATCCCATCCAATGTGGAATTCTTAGGGACATGTTTGCTTCTTATAAGAGTTGAATCTTCGAATGAAGATTCCAACGGAGGATGTTAATTATCCTCATCCTACAAATGTTCCTTTCCAATTATTTATGCTGAGTTCTATCTTTCCCTTCCTTGGCTTGTCACCTTAGCTCTGATTCCATGTTGAGAAATCTAGGGGCAGCTAGTGTAGGTGATTTATCTACTTTGATAGTTGTTTGTGATGCATTTTTGTTAAAATATAAAATTTCTATGTAGAAATTTAAAAATTCTTTGTAGAAACTCGAAAGTTCTATGCAAAAAATTGAATGTGCTTTGCATAAATTTGAATGGAACTAAATGTAATTTGCAGAAAACTAACTTTTCTATGTTGCTGCAATTACTTAGATTCTTAGAATGAAAATTTCTTCTTCAAATTTTTTTGGATCAATGACTGTAGATAGAACATAAACTTAAGGATCATATGAATACAGCCAAGCACAAATATAAGACGCAAAGAGTTATGGATCATGATTTGTAGACACCATCATTATTGTCACCAATGCCTAATCAA
>APFE030402384.1:123203-133236 GCA_000404065.3 Pinus taeda
GTAAGAGATTCTCAATTTAGTTTACTTGTTCCATGAGAGAATTTGTTTTTATTAATCCATTAAAGGTGAATGACTTTAGACTTTTATAAATAATAGTATCATAATTATAATAATACTTGTTAGGATAAAAATATTAATTCTTGATTTGTATAATCATGATTGATTTGATTTTATAGTGAATTCCATATGTCGAGATCATCCTTGATCATTTAGACATGACTTTCTATTTTTGGAAAGTCACTTCCAAATTGGGATGTGACTTACTATTTTTGGAAGGTCATATTAAAATTGTTAGAAATGAAATTTTATTATAGTTGGTTCAAACAAAACTAAAAGATATTATTTCTTCTAGGAGAAATTTATGCTAGCGCTATCAAATTCTAACAATTTTTACTTTACTTAATTGGTTTTTTCTCTTACTTGTTATTATTAGTGTTTTCCTTCATCAAACAACTACCAAACCATAAAGAACAATAAGACAAAGGACATAAGGGCCAAAACCTCTCCAACTGTGAGAGGAAAACCCACAAGAATTCTTCTTATATAATCTTCAATTGACAAATTCCAAGACCTAGATACTTGACCAAGACCCTCCAAGACCAAGCTAAATCTTGCTTCCAACTTCTTTTTGTAATTCAAACTTCCAACTGCATCTTCTTCAATTTTTACCTCCCCAACAGATTCTTTGGCAATTTTGAATTGCCTAACAGATTCTTCTGCAACTTCGACCTGGCCAACAGAGTCTTCTGCAACTTCACCCTGCCCAAAAAATATTATGTAGAAACCCTAACCCTTGCACATGTGAGAGATGATGGTGCGATCTTGTTTCTTTCTCCTTCACTTGGGTAGATTCTCTCTCTTAGAGAATTCAACTTCCAAAATATCCCTTCTTGATCAACTAAATTAACTTCCACAACTCGGCCTAACTGCTACAATATGTGCCCTAATTCTTTCGTACGTGTGGTGAGAAGTAGCCCAAAACCAATCCAAAATAATTCAAAATTTTCTCCTCCCTTTGTATTTCTCTTCTTTGCACTTAAACTGTGTCCTCCAAGTGAGGTTGAGGTTGTTAAAATTTTCAGATTGTTCTATGCTATATCAATTACTTTAGCCCAATTCAATACTTCAATTAGCAATTTTTCAATAGAAATTAGTCTTTCCATTCTCAACAGTAATTGAAGATAGAACAATAAATGCAATGACAAAGGAGACAATCAACACATCAACAAGAGACCCCAGGTTTGTTCAAAGACCAAGGAAAAACCCCACAAGGGGGAAAACCCTTTGAAATTCTTCTTCTATTAGATTGTCATAAAATGTTCAGCAGAGAGTACAATGAGCCCAATACAATATCATCAGCAAAAAAACCCAATAACATTCATAAATAAGTTTCCAATATCTAAATATATCAGAGACAACTTTCCTGTCTACGGTCAACTTCAGTCAACGGTCAATTTCAGTGAAACTTCCCGTTCGTAATACATGAGGAGCTATGTGAGTGACTTGAGGCTTTCAATCGCACCCTTGGTGCCTACAAGCCGATGACTGTGGTCGAATTTGGATTGTGACGTGCCTCCAACTGTAATCTGAAAACCCTAAAATAGATGCGAACCTCAAGTCTTGTAATTTCGGACTTTTGTGAACTTTTGTTGTCGTCCCTGTCTCAGCCTTGTGTGAGCCAATTAATGAAAAAGAGAAGAAGATGCTTGGTGATGTCCAAATGAGCTTGAGGTCACTTGTATTTATAGGCTTTCATGGTTGTCCAATTTGCTTTAGGGTCGACCTGTCCAAATGTGCATATGTGGGCTTTTCTTCATAAGTGCACTTTCTCTTGTCCAAATTTGATGATCTTTAGGTCGATTTTTGTCCTCTTGAAAAGAGGAATTTAATCATCATCTCCATCAAATGAGTTGTCCAAAGTAGAATTTGACCATATTTGCACAATTTAACACTCCCTCTCAACTAGGGAGAATTCCACATGTCAATATCTGACCATCGATCAATATGTCATGTATATCCCGTCGTCATATCATGTCCCATCTTTGCCCAACTCTATCTGCTGAAACATTCTCAAATTTAAAGAAGAAGAATCGTCAGGGAGCTAAAGCTACCACCCTCTGTTGAACAGTAACTAGTTTCAGTCTTCATATTGACATGTGTAATTATGATTTTATGTAATTGATGAAAAGAAGAAAAATAAAATTATTATTGTAATTCTTGTCTCATGGGTTTCATGAGGAAGGAATTTTATTTCTAGTGATGGCTCCCATTGAGAGTCTTTAGGATTTGTCATCTAGTCATAAAATTCAATTTGAGTCTATGTCATGTATGAAGGACCCTTCTTGGGCATGTTACATTTTTTTTGAGTCATTAGACAAGTAAGAAAGACCCTCCAAGACAAGCACAAGCATCTCTAAACATGTTGGCTTCAAGAAGAATAATGAAATCTCCTCAAAAGACACATAAACCTAGCTCACTATCAAGTCGGCTTATTATCCTGGGCAACTGCTATAATTAGGCAGCTTGGCCTAATTTCAGAACATAGATTTTCAGTGAAGCAAGTTTGAAGTGAAACAGTGTGAAGGTGATAAAGAAGGAACCTAATAACCAGCGAGGAAGAAGGAAAGAGTGGCAAGGTCTCTAGGGTTATTTTGGGACTGTTTTTGGGCCACCTTAGCTCCACACATGAGTAATTACACTCTTGTACATTGCAGAAAGAAGGCCGAGGTATAACAGTCACAGTGAGAGAGGATTTCGAGTGAAAGACAAAGCAGAACTGTCAAAGAAGAAGTCTCTTTCTAGAGCACAAAAGATATAAGGTCAATGTTGGTCAAGCTCATGTGCTAATGGTTTTTGAACTAGAACCAAGGAGTGTTGTATTGAACCAAGGAACCGAAATTCTGAAGAGTAGTCGTGAAAGAAGAAGAAGCAAAGATTTGATCATTGTAGAAGAATCTCATCAAGGAGGATTTGTGTCTTGGTCTTGGAGTGGCAATAGGTCAAGGGTCTTGGTCTTGGTATTCATCAATTGGAATCTCTATAGGAAGAAGAATTTGTTTGGGTTTTCCTCTCAAAGAGTGAGAGGTTTTGGCCCTGGTTGATAGCCTATATTTTGTGTCTCTTGTATCTTTATGGTTTATGCATTGGTAGTTGTTTGATGAAGAAGAACACTAGTAATCTAAGTAAAATAAGATCCTAATATAAAGAAGTAAAAAGTACTCACAAGCAATTACTAATAGAAAAGAAACCACATAATTGCTATGCCAAGCAATTACTAATAGAAGAGAAACCACATAATTGTTATACCCTAGATTTCTCAACATGGTATAAGAGCTAAGGTCACTAAGTCAAGGAAGGGAATCTTATCAAGGGACATTCAAGGATCAAATCTCAAGGAAGGAATCAAAGCAAAGATCATCTTGAAGTTAAAGGAAGAATCATAACCCTAGATCAAAGAAGTCTACAAAGAAGTATTAGGATCATCATCAGGAGGGAGAAGGCCAAAACCCTACATCTACTCAAGTTAAAGGGTTTTGAAGACTAGTCATCCAAAGGAAGTAGACCGGAAGGCGGTGTCATTTCACTCTCTGTGGGATCAAGGATCATTCTTGAAGTAAACTACCTTCATCAAGGAGAAGTTTTCTATCCTCTATATCATCATCAACATCAAGGAAGCAACAAGAAGAAGGAGCATCCTATCAAGTAAGTATATTTATGTGCACATCTGGATCTGCCAAAATGTCTTTTTGCAAGGAAAGCAACAAATTGGTTAGGGCTTCAAAGTATCTTGCATGGAAGAAAATGGCAGATTTGAATCTCATTGAAAATGAGGTTATGGAACATATCCAAGGTTCTATCACTAAACCAAGAAAGGAAGATGCTCAAGCTCTTGCTAGGTATATGAAAGGGGAAGTTAGGGCTCAAAGGATTCTCATAGAATCCATCAAGGATCCCCTCATCCCATATGTATCTAAACTCAAAATTTCAAAAGAAATCTATGACAAACTAGTAGAGTTGTATTCCGTAAGCACTGCTGTATTCCGTAAGCACTGCTGGAGAAGTCATCTCATTAAGGAAAGAAATCTACAAGCTGAAGATGTCAAGGGAAGATGGAATGGCCTCTTATTTTATGAGGATATCTGAGATCCGAGATCAACTACAAGATTTGGGAGAAGTCATGTCTAATAGAGAAATGACTACAGTTGTATTAAATGCACTACCGGAGGAGTGGGGTAACTTTACTTCAAGTATTTATGGGAAGAAAGAAGCTACTCCATTCCAAGATCTATGGTCACTGTGCAAGATTGAAGAATCTAGACTAAAGGCCAAATTTGATGTGGGAGTAGGTGAGAAAAATCAAGCTTATGCTACAATGACAAGAAGAAAAAGAAAATTTGAAAGTCTGATTCTCGGAAAAAGAAAAGGAACATGGCTAAGATCCAATGCTATGGATGTCAAGAATATGGACACTACAAAAGAGATTGTCCTAAGATCAAGAAGGACAGTAACAAAAGAGGAAGAGAAGAAGCTCATATCACTGAAGAAGTGGTGGAAGCTGAAAAGAAGAAGTCCAAGATAGAGGAAGTAAGAGATATCTACTATGATTAAGATAGTCTTCCTCACCCAAGTTCTATTCAAGTTCCTAAGTCTTCTGTTGTAAGATATGTTTATCACAATTCACTAAATGGGATGCATCAAGGCATCATAGAAGCATTGGAAGCAAGAGCTCGTGACATCATCATAGAGAAGCATGGAAGATGGTTAAAACCTATGGAAGTCAAGGATATAGCTCTTGGGAATCTTCTTGGAATACATGGCAAGGTCATCTAGTACAAGGTTCATCATACATATGTTAAAAGGATACATCTGCTAATGGGGATACTTTAGATCCTCAAGATTATCTGATGGAATCTTCATTGAAAGGTTCACTGATCATGAGGGGAAGCAAGTTTTTCATCAAGAATTCCAAACTTGTGGAATTCATGGGATGATGGTATGATGACATAAAAGAGAAGCAAATCAAGGGATTGAAGCTCTTTCAATCAAGGAAGCTATTGCAGAAAGTCTAGATAAGCCAAAGGGAAAATGCGATATGTATGCTTACGTTTGACATTATAGAATTCATGTCATATGGTTTCAAGTAACATGATCAATGCAATATCTTGAGAGCATAATCAAAGGAAGGATCTCCTCCTTCGAAGGAATACAGAAATGCATGGGTCACACATTCACTAGATGAAATCAACATAATATGTCCTCATATGAAGTATGAGGTGGTTGACTTAAATTGAGGAACTCTGATCAGAAGCTCCTGGGAATGAAATGTGTGAAGAAAGGAAGGAAGAGATCATGGAATATGCAACCATGGTAGAGGCAATCAACATCCGAAATACCAAGAAGATTTGACTAGGATATTTTCATGGAAGATATGAGGACTCTGATGAAGTTTTAAAAAGAAAGAGACCCTTGACAATATATATCTTTGGGAGATGTTTCTATATGTATGTAGGATGCTGGAGGTAATGTTGATTCTAACGTTCATTCCCTTATTTTTGAATAAATATCTAGATGGGTTTACGTAGGGCTACAGAGGGGAGATCTATGGATGTCTTCCACCACCGATGCACATGTAGTAGGATGAAAGATCCTTAAGTAAACGTGGCATGAAGAAAGCAACATGGCATGAAGGAAGGCTAGATATGGACTGATGGATCACTTCTGATGATGACATGGTGGACTCATGGATGAAAGTGATGGATGGTCGGCGTCCTATGTAGAAATCCCAAACATGAAGTCTCCTAGATAACGAAAAGAAGTTCACGACATCGTGAGGAGGAGTTCTTTAAGCAATTGGTTGCCCCATAATCTCGACCTGAGGAGCTGCAGTAGGCCCCTAATTAAGAGGGATCCTGGAAACAAGTTTCTTACTTAGAAGAAACTTGAAAATTCCTAGGCCAAGAGGGAGTTTAGGTACATTCCTTCCTAGGAATGAGTATATTCCTTTATTGGAATAGATATGACTTCCCTAAATAAGAGGGAGAGATAGACACATCATTCTTGTCTTCACTTGGGAAGACAAAATGGAGGATTGGGAAAACATTTGGCATATGATGATCTCTAAGGATGTATTAGGGCATCCAAGATAAGAGTTGTTGTAGAGGACTGATATTCTTTAAGGACTGGGAATCCAAGATAAGAATAGTCTTGGTGGAACACACCCTAAGAACCTGGGTGGGGTATGTTCCGAGAGAGACAATGATGAGGGTGTCTATACATCACTGTTCTCACTAACATTGTGCTTAGATCTTGTGGAGAGATAGAGCTATTAGTCAAGGCCTTACTATGTGACAATGCTGGTTGATATGATGCTATACAGATGGGTTACCAATCTGACTCTTCGTATGAGAAATTCTTCAGATTAAGAATGACCAAGTACCATCATGAATACCTCCCTAGTTAAGAGGGAGTGTTGAAAAGTAACTAGGTTTGGTCTTCATAATGACATGTGTAATTATGATTTTACATAATTGATGAAAAGAAGAAAAATAAAATTATTATTGTAATGCTTCAAGTCTCATGGGTTTCATGAACAAGGAATTTGATTTTTAGTGATGGCTCCCATTGAGAGCCTTTAGGATTTGTCATCTAGTCATAAAAGTCAATTTGAGTCTATGTCATGTATGAAGGACCCTTCTTGGGCATATTACATTTTGTATGAGTCATTAGACAAGTAAGAAAGACCCTTCAAGACAAGCACATGCATCTCCAAACATGTTGGATTCAAGAAGAATAATGAAATCTCCTCAAAGAACACGTCATCCTAACACACTGTCAAGTCGGCTTATTATCTTGGGCAACCACTATAAATAGGCAGCTTGACCTAATTTCAGAATATAGATTTTCAGTGAAGCAAGTCTGAAGTGAAGCAGTGCAAAGGTGATCAAGAAGGAGCCTAATAACCAACAAGGAAGAAGGAAAGAGAAGCGAGGTCTCTAGGGTTATTTTGGGACTGTTTTTGGGCCACCTTACCTCCACATGTGAGTAATTATAGCATTGTAGAAAAAAGGTAGAGGTATAACAATCACAATGAGAGAGGATTTCAAGTGAAAGACAAAGCAGAAGTGTCAAAGAAGAAGTCTCCTTCTAGAGAGAAGAAGATATAAGGTTAATGTTGGTCAAGCTCATGTGCTACAGTTTTTTAACTAGAACCAAGGAGTGTTGTACAAACCAAGGGACCGAAATTCTGAAGAGTAGCCATGAAATAAGAAGTAGAGATTTGATCATTGCAGAAAGAATCTCGTCAAGGAGGATTTGTGTCTTGGTCTTGGAGTGGATATAGGTCAAAGGGTCTTGGTCTTGGTATTCGTCAATTGGAATCTCTATAAAAAGAATAATTTGTTTGGGTTTTCCTCTCAAAGAGTGAGAGATTTTGGCCTTGGATGATAACCTATATTCTGTGTCTCTTGTTTCTTTATGGTTTATGCATTGGTAG
Source organism: Pinus taeda (assembly GCA_000404065.3). Classification (NCBI taxonomy): domain Eukaryota; kingdom Viridiplantae; phylum Streptophyta; class Pinopsida; order Pinales; family Pinaceae; genus Pinus; species Pinus taeda. The sequence goes on from APFE030402384.1 coordinate 130,696, forward strand.
CTGTTTGATGAAGAAGAACACTAATAATCTAAGTAAAATAAAATCCTAACTTAAAGAAGTAAAAATTACTCACAAGCAGTTACTAATAGAAGATAAATCACATAATTGCTATGCCATAGATTTCTTGACACCCTCTACATCGTCGGAGAGCATATATCAATCGGAAACCACATCGGGGAGTACATCTCAACCCGGAATCTTATGGGGGAGATAAATATCTCTAAGCCCATATCGAGCACTAGGCATATAGGCGAGCACATCTCAACCCATCCTATTGCCTACCGATCTTCTCAACAATGACCCTCAAGTGTCATGTGGTAGAACAACTGTATCATAATCTGAGCTTGGGAGAGATACCTGACTTACCAAAAGGTAAGGATCACACGCCCCCAAGTCTCCTCAACCCGTTGGCCAGATGGGGAGAGACAATCCCAACAAGATTGACTTATGGGTATGATGCCAACTGGAGTATACTTTGTAAAGACCAAGATTGGGGAGCAACATCTCCAACCCTATGGGTAACAGATAGGGGTGATACCCTATTGTCCAGAGAACCCTCAACCCTAGGAGCCTTCTATCTCAATTCCACACCTTGGGAGCTCAAACTGGGGGGAAGAGATGGCTTAGTGTCCTCGATCAGCGATGCCCCTTATTAAGAGGGGTCACATCAATCAGTCCAAGCTGCTCTTTGAAGACCAAGAACTTCCCTTTCGACAAATCCCTTGTGAGAATATCTGCAATCTGCTCATCTATCAATATGTGATGGAGTCTAATGGTTCCTCTTTGCATTATGTCTCAAATGAAGTGATATTGAATCTCTATGTGCTTGGACTTGTCATGAAATACATGATTATGTGCTAGATGGATCCCACTCTTGTTTTCACAATATAACATTGTAGTGTCTAGGAAATACTCAAATAGATCTCGAAAGAGCCTCCTCAAACAAATTGCTTCGCAACTAACCATGCTAGCGGCAATCGACAGTACTCAATACTATGAATTTATGCTTCCTGCTCATCCAAGATATCATGGAAGATCAAAGGCTAAGGCCTGTGAGTAGCCCTCCTTGTTGACTGCATCTAGGGCTCATACTAGGGCTCCTTACCTTCTACGTTTAGGGCTTCCTCTCTTAGATTTCTCTTCCACTAAAATCCAGAACAAGTGGAGAGAAATCAAGAGTGAAGTGTGTGTAGAAATGACTATCAAATGACCTCTTTTTATATTAAGACGTTGAGCACATGTGAGTGTTATTTAGTTGATGGCCGACCTTCCATAACAGAAATAAATTCATATCTCCATGAATACTTAGCGGAATCGGATGATCTTTAGATCAATCCTACACCTCTCGATGAGAGGAATCCAAGAAAAATATCAGCTGCCATAAATAAGATGACCTACATGGAGTTTGGCCCTAGTTGCCAATTTTAACATACTGCTTTGTGGCATGGGATATATAAGAATATATTATAAATATTTTTTGAATTCGGCCCATGTGATATGAGGCTCTGAACTATTTTCTGCAAATAAGCTTTCTTTCCACGCAAGTATTACTGTCAAGTCATAGGAACTGGTTATGTTTTTATGTTCTATTGACTTCTTCCCCACCTTATTTCGAGTTGAGCACTATCATTATTTGTGTGAGGTGTCAGAGAGATAAGACCTACGTTGAAACCCCACTCGGACTAGTTTTCCCCAGAACTAAAATTAAAGTCATTCGACCTCTAGGGTCACTACAGAGTCATCTATGAATGCTGTTTCTTAGTTGGGTGAATTTGGGAAAAGATTTCAGCTATTAAAACAGATTAAGTTGTAAAATCCAGTGCACTGTGCCATCTGATCTATAATGTTAATATATATGTTATTCAAACTTTCCAAGTGCGATTTTAGATCTTTGCATGATACTCTTTGTATGAGATGCTACGGGCAGTCTTCCCAGTTTATTGGAATCGTTTTGTGTTTTGATTTTATGGAAATTAATATTAGAAGACTTTGTGGTCGGGGGCCTTTTAGCAGGAGACTGCATGCGAATGATGAAAAGGCTCTGACAAGCAGGATTTGTGGAACTCTTCAGATATATTATGAAGAGCTTAGTGAAATACAGGATACGCTTTTTACATTTGCAGTAGCAAGCTCCAATTTATTTTGTGGAGTTTGCTGGAAATGATCATTTTCGTAAGTGGCTACATTTAAGAAGAAAAACAAGGTTGCTATAAAGCTGGTCAGTGATAAAACATTGGCCTCCGAAAAATGATTGGAAAGTCATTGTGAAATTTATAAGCAAGCCAATATTTAGATGCATGCAAATAGAGCTATTTCAATATGGATATTTTGATAGATATTTTTGACAAAATCAATGCTATGAAATGAATTTGAAGCTAAATCACTAATAATGTATTATTTTTATGCACACAACTTTTCATGGATATACCAGTATAAATCTATCTTAACCACGGATTTAACAAGAGTTGAGAGGCATCAAATCCCTTGAAATGCAAACTTTTGAATAAAAAGTTTGCCCACGACATATTTGATCCCTCTAGA
>APFE030402384.1:142574-153657 GCA_000404065.3 Pinus taeda
CTTCAGCCAAAGTTGGGAAGAGCACCTCCACCACATCCGACAGGTTCTCCAAACACTGTGGCAACACAAGCTATGTGCCAACTTGGAGAAATGCACTTTGGCATGACCCAGGTTCAATATCTAGGATACATCATTGATGAACAGGGGGTGCATGTCGATCCAGCCAAGGTCCAAGTCATTCGGGATTGGCCCTCTCCAACCACTCTAACAGAGCTCCGCAGCTTTCTAGGTATTGCCAACTTCTACCGCAGGTTTGTGTTGGGGTTTTCTCATATTTCGTGGCCCTTGAGTTAAGTCACCAAGGGCGGGGCGAAAGCAAAATTCTTTTGGTCTGAATCTCAACAGAAGGCATTCAGGGAGTTGAAGGATTGCCTCTGCACGGCACCAGTGCTCGCGTTACCAGATATACAACAACCATTTGAGGTCGAGACCGATGCCTCTGACTATGCTGTTGGGGAAGTCCTTACTCAACATGGACATCCAGTGGCATATCACAGTGAAACACTTTCGGACACAGTCCGGAAGTACCCCACTTATGATAAGGAGATGTATTCCATTGTACAGGCCTGCCGACAATGGAAGCATTACATTTTGGGGAAGGAAACGGTCATCCACACAGACCACCGACCTCTGCAGTTCATACAGACCCAAGGGAAATGGCAGAATGATCGCCATCGGAAGTGGTGTACATACCTGCAACAGTTTCACTTGAATATCAAGTATAAAAAGGGCAGCACCAATAATGTTGCAGATTGCCTCAGTCGACCACCGATCATGGCGCTAACCACCATGCTCAACTCTTGCAGGCACGAAACTTCTGATTGGCCACTTCTCTACAAAAACGACCCAGAATTGGGCCACACATACCAGACACTCTTGGAGGGTCGGCAGGTTGCAGATTTTCACCTCCAGGATGCCCTATTATGCCACCTCGGTCACCTTTGTGTTCCGTCAAGTGAGCGTGCCAAGATGATTTGGGAAGCACACTACAGTTGAGCTGATGGGCATTTTGGGGTCGAGAAAATAGTGGCAGTACTGCAAAATTATTTCGATTGGCCGAATCTTCGACAGGATGTTGGGAAGTACATTCGATAATGTACTGCCTGTGCCATTGCCAAACCGACCATTAAGAAGCAAGGCCTCTATACCCCGTTGCCTACCCCTAGTCGACCTTGGGAATCCATCTCCATAGATTACATTTCAGGCCTTCCTTCCACTAAGCATGGAAATGACTGTGTTTTTGTGGTCGTCGACAGGTTCTCAAAGATGACCATTATGATGGCCTGCAAGAAGAATATCACAGCAGAAGCCACTGCTAAACTCTTCTTCGAACAAGTGTGGGTCAACTTGGGATCCCACAATCTATCATCTCAGATCGGGACAGTCGGTTTCTCAGCACATTTTGGTCCACATTCTGGTCAATGCTGGACACCAAACTCACGAAGTCCACAGCCTTCCATCCTCAAACTGATGGCCAGACAGAGGTTGTCAATAGGATGATTGTGCACGTTCTGCACATGTATAACTCAAAGCATCCACGCACATGGGACGAGAGCCTCCCCTATGTTCAGCACAGCTACAACCGAGCTCTCCACAGCTCCACTAGCCATAGCCCTTTTCAGGTGGGTTTGGGATTCCAGCCACTATGCCCCATTGATGTGGCCATGCCACTTGCAGCTACTCACATGAATTCAGCTCATGACCAGTCCGAAACAGATAAGGCCACCAGCTTCATTGAGCGCATCCAACATATTCGCCAGCAGGTCCATGACATTCTTGAGAAATCAAATGCCAAGTACAAGCAGCGACATGATCAACATCGGGTGCCACACAATTTTCAGGTGGGCGACAAAGTCTGGTTGCATTTGCAAAAGGAAGGCCTTACTGGAGCCTATCGAAAATTAAGACCACTCCGATATGGTCCTTACACCATTACTAAGGCTATGGGAGACAATGCATTTGAGCTCAGCATTCCCCCATTCCTTGGCCTGCACCCAGTGTTCAATGTGGACCGCCTTCGGCCATACTTTCCACCATTACTAGACACATTCGACATTGCAGAACAGCTCCAACCCACAGAATTAAATCCAGATTGCATGGAACAAGCTGCAACTGATCGGATCATGGACACACAGATCAAGAACACTCGCCAACAGAATATCCAACTGTATCGAGTTGTCAAAGCAGGCCAACTCCTTCAGCAGGGCAAGTGGTTCACTAGGGAACAGGTTCAGCAGAAGTTTCCTCATCTCATGGGGGAGCTCAACGCAATGGGGACCATTGCTTCCTAAGGGGGGAGGAATGATCCAGGTGGATATTGGTGGCCACCTGCCCAAGTCCACATGGACCCCCACCATTGTCTTTCTCAGCATTTTCAGTTTCCTTAATTGTAGCACAACTTACTATTTTTAGCAGTTTTTCGGGTCCTGAACTTCCGGAGCCGTTTTGAGGCCCTAAACGACGTTTTTTGGGAATCCAGGGGCAACACAGGTCCATGGAACATGGACGAGTGTTGCCGTTCCAACAATGATAGTGCTCGAATAGATCTTTCTAATGAGCTATTGTACGCGTCAAACGGAGATCATATGCTAAAGTTACGACCCCGGGAAGTTGATGTACCAACTTACCCCCAACGGGGCCCACAGTTTGGCGTTTCATCTCCTAGGGTTAGGTTTTGGAATGTTAAGGGTTTTTCATTGTTTCTCAACAATAAATAGGCCTTCGAGCCTCATTTTAAGTCAGTTCAGAGGCATGTAGCCAACACATCTCTTCTCAGAGATAAGCTACCATCGCCCTAGCTAGTTTATTTCCATTTCTGATTGTAAGCATATTTCAGTATTTTCCATTAATGAAATGAAGTATTATTTCCGCTGCATATTTGTGTATATGGTTATCTCTGTAATTTGTTGTGTTCCTGTTTAAATTCGGATCACCTCATGACTCTTCATCTACTCTATGACTGTTACATCCAACTATCGACACTTGAAATTACACTTGACAAGACATTACATTACAATGCACATGTACCCATGTGAGACTTGAGCAAGCCATGCAAGACATCACTATGACTTGGACAACTGTTGGAAGACTAGCGTTTCGACATCCTCACGGTGGTCGATAGTAGTGAATTGATGCCAAGCTCGGTAGTCTGCGATGGTGTTTGTGTACTCTAAGGTGACATCTTTTTGGAACCTAACTCTTGCCTCCATAGCATCTGGGTACATTGCTCGGGCTCCTTTGTCTAACTCGTATGATAGCATGCGCATCATTGTCTTGAGTGCGGCTGGACCAACAACATACTTGTGCATGGTGTCTACATTGATTCACAAGTCTGGGCTGGTGGCTATGTGCATCAACTTGTCAAAGTACAAGTCAGGCTCTAGCCAGACCTGTGCCTTTGTCTTCGCATGGGTGAGTGTCCCAATAGATGGGATCGCATGTGCGCTCACAACAACATCAATACTCTTGAATACACGTGCATGGGAAGCCTGTAGACCAGTGATGAGTTGCGGGAGCTCTTTATAGTTACAGATCTGACTCCAAATGAGTGCCTTCAGATCAACTGCTCTAGGCTTCATCATCGTAGGCAAGTGAAGCAGGGCTCCCTTGTATCTCATCGTCAATGTTTACATGTAATCAACAACAACATGCACAATTGACAAGGTACATGCTCTCCTAGCACATCGTTGCTGCCACCCATTGAGATGGACGACTGCCTTATGCACAATATAAAGCTTGGAATACAACGCTCGCATGACTGTGTCAAGATACAATACTTCATCCAGTATTTCCTTCTTCAATTCTGCTCGGGCGGATGCTATAACCAATTTTCCTCTCTGCTTGGCTATCTGTAGCTCCTTAGCCATTCTCTCATTCTCATCTATCAGGAAGGGAACACTTGATCTAGTGGCTTGGACATATGCTCTGGCAGAATCGACGAATGTTGCTGGATGTTTGCGTATGTCAAACACGATCACTCGTTCCTCAAATTGTGCAAGAGATGTATGATCCTCCGGAGTTGACACTCTGTGAGATTGCACAACTCTATGTTGAGACTGGTCGAATGAGATGTTGTGCATCTCTCCTTCCAGCTGATCTCTAAGGATCTCAGTGTCTCCTTGGTCACTTGGGACTTGCTCTTATTTTGGATGTGGTGAAGCTGGTGGGTCGACCTCTTGGTGATGAGGCATGAGGTCGATATATTTCTCTAACTCCTGTTGCTCCATATCCATATCCATCTGTTCAAGTGATTACTCTATCTCCTGAGCAAAGTCCTACTCCTGCGATGGTTCACCCTATCTTCCTGATTCCATCTATTCTAATGAGTCTACTATCTATACGGGCGCAGTTTCATCTGTCTACACAAGTTGCACCACCTATTGTAACTATTCCTGCTACGCTTCCTTCTCCTGTCTATGCAACTCGTGTTCCTTCCAGAGTTGCTCCTTCAACTCATGCAACTCCTTTTATGTTTCCTCCATTCTTCATTTCTCTCTCTGCCTTAGCGCATTTTTCTTGTCGCGCTATTTCCTCTTTTCCTCTATGGCCAAAGCTGCTTTCTACACAAGTGTGTCTGCTTGGAACTTGCAACTTTGCTTTTCCTCCATGCTATCGATAATCTTCCTATTGCCCTTGTCACACATTGGTATGTTTACCTCTGCTGCTGCTGTTGCTTCTGGTGCTCTTCGGGATGCTGCTTCACGTTGCTTCGCTATCCATTTCACAGCGAGGACGACCAATTCATTGAGTCTGGAGGAGTTGTAACAATATCTCCATGGGTCTTTCTTTGCCTAATGACATGCCCCGTGGATCCAGTTGAACTGATTCTCGCTAGTGATCTTTCACAAGACAATGCGGGTCATATGGATTGTAACTTCGAAGGTCGAATGGATATTTCTTCATCTTCTCTACTTCGACATCCACATGCTTGAAACTCCATATCTCGTATAACCTGATCCGCAACAGAAGAGTGGGCCAAGGTGCCTTCTTCTTCTGATGAAGCCTCACTGTCAATCCTGCTGAGATGTGATATGATACTCCCTCCATGATGAGCTTGTCCAAGGTGTCTTCTTCTTCCGGTGTAGCCTAGCTATCAATCTTTCCAAGATGCGATATGATACTTCCCGCATGATGAGCTTGTCCAAGGAAAACTTACATAGAACATGCAGAGGCTTCTCCATGTTGTACATCCTTATGAAGGTGCTGAATGGTGAGACATACCAATAAGCTATGTTGACCAGTTCCTCCATTGCTGCCTTCAACATGCAGGGTGGATCCTGTTCGAATATCATCTTGTAAATTGGGGTGACAAAATGATTGGACAGCTGTGTGATAACTCCTCTGAAGCTGCATTCAGACATCTTAAAATAAGTGTTCATAGTAGTGTACAAGCTAGTATGCATGTAATCTACAACAAGCATTCACAGAAATCAAGAAAACAACAATGACACAAGCAGAAACAAAAAAAGCCACAGAAATGCTGCAAAAGACAAGTTAAGACGACTTACCCATGAATAGCTGAGTTGGATGTGTCAAATACTCTTAGATGTGCTGTGGGATGTCAAAGCTCCAAGATCGATGTGAATAAGTGAGCTCTGAAGAGTCAAATAAATAAGGCGAGGCTCATGACGCACATGCCACAAGTATAGGAAAATGCAACATTTGGAAGAAAGATTCTAAAACGATCTTTGCATGTAACCACAAGCTACTAAAAATAACTCCCTAAAATCTAGGGATGCTTTTTCCATGTTGATTTTTCTATTCCGTGAAAAAGCAGCCCATGTATGCAAATCAAGTTTTCTTGGTCCCGGGTGGAACCGATCAACCCAATTGCACATGCAACAGTCTACTCAGCTGAGGGAAAAAATGCACATTTCTGGGATGGAGTTGGGCTGGCTACCCAAAAGGTTTGCGCAATTTCTAGGCTGAGCAGTTGATTGCTGCCCAGAATTGCACAATTTTTGGGTTGAGCATCCCTGTCGGGAGGAATTGCGCAATTTTCTCACTGAAGCTTGACTGGCAGATTTGGGCAATTCTGTAGCCCAACAATCTGCCAGACAGGATTGCACAATTTTTGGAGGGAAGGCTGGTTCCCCTCTGGAATCGTGCAATTTCTTGAGGGAGTTGCTAAGCCTGCAACTGGACCAATTCTGGATAAACAACCTGTGAGGGGGATGCAACAAGCTCTCATGCACAGGCTGGCAATCTGAAAGAAAATCACTGAAGCTTGTGTACTTGACAAGGCAAGACATGCTGCTGTTAAAGGTTGGTAGGGAGGCTCCAAATGGAAGCTAAGGAAAAATTTTGGAGGGTGTTTTTAGCCGCTACAACACTTGACGACACACTGGTAGAACTCCATCTCTCTGAATGGACCTTGTTCGTGAAAAGCAAGTCTAACACCTTTGAAAGTATTGTTCAGTTCTCAGCTCATCTTGGTTTCCACACTTGCTTGATTATAAGATGTAGCATCTACCAAGCTCTTGGTCAATTGATACACATTCCAAGCCAAGTCAACATAGTTGTTTCGATTGGGGCTAAGGGATATATTGGTGCACAAGCAGCATAGTTGTCAGAGTCTTAGTTTCATCTCTGGTGTTACTCCGCTACCAGCAGGCTTGGACAGTACCCTGATAGAGTCACGCAGGAACACAAGCATCACTCCACTACTAGTGAGCCTGGTCAGTACCCCAACAAAGTTACCTGCATCACCTATCTATGTTGACTTGGACAAAATGCACTTTTATCATGTTTTACCATATGTTTCTATGTCCATGATTCAATTACACAAAGCAAATGAAGGTCTACAAGATCAATTAATTAACTTCCCATTCATCTCCATTCATCCCTATAATCACTAATTTCCCCTTCCTACCTTCATACATTCATATTCATTCATTTTCCACAAAAAACCCCTTTTCCTAAGGTTAAATTCCTTTTTACCTAAGAAAAGTGAAAACCCCATGTAAAATCCCTTTTTACCATGAAAAATCCCTTTTACCATGTAAAACCCATTTTTACTCGAAAAACCCACAAAAAGGGGTTTAGCCTAAGTATTGATGTACATATGCAGAAAGTAAATAACACATAAAAGCATTATACTTGTGTATTTTCCTTTTCCGCCTATATTTCCCCTTTTCGTGTATATTTCCCCTTTTTCGCTCATATTTTCATATTAACGCTAACTATAGTATTAAACCCCTGAAAGATCCCTTTCTCGTATATATTAAATCCCTTTATTTAAATATCCTGAAACCCTTAGTTTTATTATAAAAACTATATCTTAAATAAAATATAGCATTGGCAGATCGCAAGGTTCTCAACATGCATGTACACCCTCTGCCATTGCGCTATGCGATGCACGATAGGCCCAAACCCGACCCAAATATATATTATATTTCAAGCCATATTGCATCCACCTCCATCGCAAGTCCCGCTAAAGCAATAAACTTCTGTCGTTGTAATCTCCGATTGCGATGGACCTGACGCAATATATATTATAATTCATACCCATATCACATTCGCCCCTCATCGCAAGTCCCGCTGAAGCAATAACCCTCCGCCATTGTGATCTTCGATTGCAATGGAAACCTGGACCCGACACAGTATTAACCATGTTTTATTTCACGTCGCATCCGGCCCCTATCGCATTCCTTTGCGTTGGGCCTTCCTCTGCTTAGCCTCGATTGCGATATGCGATGAACCCAGACCCGACGACATTTATCTGCCTGAGTTCATAAAATTTCAAGTCTGCCATATGTGTTTTGCGAAGAATTTCTTTGTTAAAAGGTTTTTACGATTTTAAGAAAGAAATAGCCCAAAACCTCCATTTAACCGCTAATCTCAGTTTAACCCATAATAAAACCATTTTCCGCCATAATTAATCATTGGGACCCTCCATTGCTTTTTCGCACTGCTCTTTCACTCCTCCACCATCCAATCACTACCATTGAAATCCAACGACCGTCAGTGATTTCTGGTTGGCTCTCTGTACGAGAATTACCCGCCAGAAAAGTGGTATTCCACTGACCTCCCTTGCTACATGTCAGGCTCAAGTTATTTTGGGTGACCCCCTCTTAAAATCGCCCATGCCTTATAAGCAGTGCGATGAAAACCAAAACAGCCTCCCATATAACAACAAAATAGCCACTGTTCATTTTGCACCATAATTCAAATAAAACACTGTTTTTCCGTTTAAATGCCTAAATTTCCATTTTTCTCTATTTTTCCTGTTTTACACAGCGAAGCCTCCATAAGCCTTTTCGACCAATAAAACCATCATTTTACCTTTTGATATGCTCTGGACTCCTTCCAGTATCCTCTCAAGCTTAATAAAGCCATTGAAGGCCTCTTCTGTCACCTATGGTTTCTTAATAATTTTTGTGTTTTGCAGGTAAAAACTCGTGTTCCAGGTTACAAAGAAAAAGCCTGCACACAGTTTGAAGACAAATATAAAGGGATTTACTGTTGAAAAACACAGTAAAAACCTGAAATGCATAGTAAAGGTTACTCATCTTGGTCAAATGATTTTTACAGAGTTTAAAGAGTATCAGATGAGCGATCAAATGAAGGAATTAACCAACGTAAAGGATACAAACAGTCAAGTAGCTTAAAGGGAAAAATATCAAATAGCAAAGCCAGCACAACCTGAATAAAAGGGACAGCAAGAAGCAGTTCAAAAACTGCCCCTATCTTCTTGTATGAATATTTTCCTTTCCTAGAATGAATCTTAATCAATTTTAGGATATTTCCTTAGTTTCATTATTCTATAAATAACTCTCTTCTCGATATGTTAAGGGTTTGAAGTTCAAGATTCATTGTTCATTGCTTGTTAAGTTGTGGTTGTTTACTCTAGTTTGAACCTGGAAGCCACCTTTGAAGGAAGCTTTTTGTAGACACTTGATGTACTCAGTATTTCTGGAACCTTAATACAAAGCAAAGGATTCTGAATTTGGTTTTACACAATTTGTGTTATCCTGTAAGTTTTTCCAATTATCAATCATTATGTTTTTCTTCATATGCTTATGACTTATAGAGATATCTAGGTAGGAATAATTGTGTCTCAATTTATTCCTATAAGCTCCTAAAGTGATCATCTATTAAGAGAATGGATTAATGAACTGTCTGTTTAGCTAATCCCATCTAATCAATAAATCATCAGCATCTTGTGTAAGCTTAAGTATACTACCCTAAACCTTTGGAACATATTTTAGAAGGTTTTCCTACTTATGATTGTTCTATTTTACAGTCTGGAAACTGTGATAATCATATTATTTGATGTCTTTTTCTCACCACTATTTTGATCTATATCACTATGTAAAGTCTTATAGCAGCGCTTTTCTAAGATATTAATATAACCCAAAGGATTAAATATTTCAATTCTACATCTGTCCTCATTCATTGGTCTTCCAAAACCAAAACCAAAACCAAAAACCCCAAAACAATTATTTTAGATGCTCTGGCATTGGTAGCTGACCTATTACTATCTCATAGGTACAACATTAGACTTGTGTCGCTGCCAAGGATTCACATTTCATTTAAGTTTCCCTTGGGACAATGATATTCATTCATTCTTTTCCTTTAAAGGTGATTAAAGGATTTAGAGAGGTTAAAATCATTCACCTAGGCGACTCCACACTCCCAAGCTGACACATTTTAAACATACTAGATCTCGTTTAGAAGCTGACATAGTTAAGCCTTTGTCAGATCCTGAAAGGATTATGAGAAAAGCCAGTTCTAAAAGGGGACACCAACCATATTCTTCTTCCTCTTCAGTCCTGTAGTCTGAAGAATTAGAATCATTTGAACCATATAGTAATATCCCAGTTGATCCTGATTACTCCCATTTATCACCTAGGGTTGCTGAACTTCTAGATAAAGGAGTTGATTTTAATTCATCCTACCTTATTCATTCATCAGAATCTCATCCAATACCCACACTACAATCAGGATCACCTAAAACTAAATCTGATTTGGGTATCAATCTACCAAAATATAAACCCACAGATTTCATATCCCCTACCACGTATCATTTTCCTTCCATTTTTGACCGACTTGAAGCTTTTTCTTCTAAACAATACGAGGAGACCTTTTCTATATATTTCAATCCTCTCTTTGAAACAAAAGAAGGTATTCCTTTACAGGTCCCAAAGCTAGTTCTTAGGACTCCTTTGAATTCTTTTAGGAGATCTCCTCCTTCATCTCCTCCTTCACCTCCAACTACTTCATCAACCCCTGAATCACCATCTTCTTCCTCTACTTCTTCTCCATCCTCTACATCCACACAAACACCTCATACTCCACCAGGACAACATCATACACCTCAAGCACCTCGTACACCACCTACTGTCATGGCTTTCCGATCTATTGTACAGGCTAGATATGCTACCTTAGTCTTACCTAATAACGTTTATGCATTCCCAGCTATATACTTAAAATACCTTCCCAAGTACAATGGAGAAATTGGTCCCTCGACTGAGGAACATCTTCAAGATTTCCTAGACTTTGCAGACAACATGAATATTGAACAAGAAAATTTTTATATGAGATTGTTTGTATAATCACTTGAAGGAAATGTGAGGATTTGATTTAGGCAGTTACCAACAACTTCCATTAGAAATTGGGAAGAGATTACAACCATATTTAAAAATAAATGGGGTGTGAAAAAGGATCCTCTTTAATTCCTCATAGAATTTTAAGAGCTTAAAAGGAACTTCGATGAACCAGTATCAGATTTTATCAAAAGATTCAATAAAATATATCACAAATGCTAGCTGATTGTAAGCCCCCTGTAGCAGCAGCTAAGTCTAGATTCTCTAAATCTTTTGATGATGCCTTTGTTGTTATGCTACGAGAGAGAACTTCAAGAACTCTTGAAGATATGCAAACAAACGCTATAGACATAGAAGCAAATAGGGCAACCTCAACTTCTTTAAAACTTAAGGAAGAAAAGGCCCAAAGAAAACTCAAATCTGTTCAAGAAGCCTCTAGTTCCTCTAAGACTAAATCAGAAGACTCAAAAATAGATGAAATAACATCTCTTCTTAGAAACCTATCAAATAGGATTTCAAATATTGAGACCCAACCT
>APFE030402384.1:157178-182368 GCA_000404065.3 Pinus taeda
ACTCAAAAATAGATGAAATAACATCTCTTCTTAGAAACCTATCAAATAGGATTTCAAATATTGAGACCCAACCTAGGACAATACAACAAACAGTTACTAGACCTCAAAACCAAAATCAAGGTCAGTATAAAAGAAATCCACCATTACAAATTCTTCAGAGACCTAGCAATGATCAACAGGTTCCTACTCCTCTATTGATAGATGACCAACAACCTGATGATAATACTATGACAATTACTGAAGATATTAATAGTATGGATTCTTCTTCCAATCAAACAACCATCATTCCTCTCTCACAACAGAATCAGGTTCAAGAAGATTAGGAAGCTTCAGAAGTCTTTAAATATCATGCTTTCTCTGAATTTTTAATTGCAGAGTTAAACAAGAGGTATGATCTTAGGCCTAGGCCTGGTCCTGGGAGACCTCCAAAGGAAACTCCAACCATTGAACCACGTACAAAAACTGCTGAAGCTTAAACAACTCTTATTCAACCCTTAGATTAGTCAATTGATACTACCCAAACTGGTGAAAACATTTTGACTACATTTAGTGTTGAAAAAAAATTAGAGAGGGTTAAGATCCCAATTCCATTGTTAGAACTTTCTAAAAACCAGGGTTATAAAACCAAGTCTCAAAATGGATACAAAATACCTCGGTTGATGTTGAAGGTGATGTCATAAGTTTGCAAGATGAAACACCATCAATAGTTTTTGGTGCTAGTTCAGACATGATAGATGAGATAGTGCCTCCTTTCTATGTAACTCTTAAAACAAATGATTCCATGTTGTATAATTATATGCTTGATTCAGGGGCATCACACAACCTTATGCCAAAATCTATCATGGACCATTTGAAACTTGATATAACTAAATCCTACCATGACCTGTACACCTTTGATTCTAAAAGGGTGCCCTGTTTAGGATTGATCAAGGATCTAGTGGTTACCCTTGCCCAAATTCCAGTGAAAAGTGTATTACTTGACATTGTTGCCACAGATATCCCTCCCAAGTTTGGAATGCTCCTTTCTAGGTCTTGCTGTGCCAAATTAGGGGGAACTCTGTAGATGGATATGTCATATGCTACTATTCCTATTTATGGAGGGGAGCAATTAAGATTATATAGAGAGGTAAGATTTTTACATATTGTTCATAAGACTGACCAACTAAGGAACCATCCAATTTATGCAATAGATCAAGACTTTGGTTGTTTTCAACTCACTTCAAACCAACATAAAACTCAAGCCAAAATTGAAGAGGTAGTTGAAAGCCCTGAACCAAACCAAACTGATATTCGGAAACTGTTCTTTGATGGCTCTTGCACAAAAGATGGGGCAGGAGCTAGAGTAGTTTTAATTTCACTTGAAAAAGAAAATATAACCCAATCTTGTAAATTAGACTTCGAAGTTACAAATAATGTGGCTGAATATGAAGATTTCCTGTTAGGATTTCAATTAGCCAAAAGCCTAAAAGCTCAAAACTTAAGTGTTTTTACTGATTTAGAACTTATTGTTAAGCAACTAAGAAATGCTTTCCAGACCAAGCACCCTAGACTTAGGTCCTACCAAAATGAAGTATGGGATTTAGTTGAAAACTTTCCTGATGCTTTTAATTTGACTCATATTCCTAGAGATCAGAATATTCATGCAGATGCCTTAGCTCTCTTTTCTAGCTCTTTTAAAATTCCTGATCATACTGATGTACTCTATCAGATACAAGTCAAATATAGTCCATCTATCCCAGATAATTTGAAACATTGGAAAATATTCGAAGATGATGAACATTTGAAATAATTTCTGCAGGTAATAGATGAATTTTAACTTCTACAAATTGATGAAGATAGAATCGAATCAAATGAAAATGCAGATGGAAATGATACTTCAGATTTTAAAACCCAAATTGCTAATCATGACATTATTCAATTATCTAATAATTTTATTCCAAAAGGACTTATTCCTTTAGAAAGATTGTTTTATCAAAATGATGTCCTCTAAAACCTTTAGTCCATTTCTTCAAAAGATGACATAGAAGAGATTAACATTGGAACTGATGAAGATACCAAAAACATCAAAATATGTGCATCTCTAGACCCTGAGATCAAAACTCAATATCTTAAGTTACTGCAAAATTATAAGGATGTTTTTTCTTGGACTTATGATGATCTAAAGACCTATGATACTTCATTAATACAACATAAGATTCCTCTAAAGCCAGAAGCAAAACCTTATCAATAGAAACTTAGAAGGATAAATCCAACCCTTCTACCAACTATAGAAAGGGAGATTAAGAAAATTATAGATGCTTAGATCATCTTCCCTCTTAGATATTCTAATTGGGTTGCAAATCTAGTTTATGTTAGAAAGAAAAATGCAGAAATAAGACTTTATGCGGATTTTAGAAATTTGAACAAAGAATCATTAAAAGATAATTATCCTTTGCCCAAAATGGATCAATTACTTCAAATGGTTTCAAGAGCACAAATAATTTCTATGTTTGATGGCTTTTCAGGTTACAACTAGGTAAATGTTGATACATCAGATAGAGAGAAGACAACCTTTACTACACCTTGGGGTACATTCATGTACGCTAGGATGTCATTTGGCTTAGCCAATGCTGGAGCAACATTTCAGAGAGCTATGGACATAACTTTTATGGGTCAGGTAAATAAATTTGTGGTTATTTATCTTGATGACATAACCATTTTTTCTAAATCTAATCAGAAACATCTGAAGCACTTGATGAATATTTTTGACAGGTGTAGAAAATTTGGAATATCATTGAACGCTAAGAAGTTCTTGTTTGCTGTCAAAGAAGGAAAACTATTGGGCCATATAATTTCAAAGGAGGGAGTAGTAATTGACCCAAAACGAGTATCTGCCATTGAAACATTGACCTTACCTAGAAAGAAGAAGGAGATTCAAGCTTTTCTAGGCAAGATTAATTTTCTAAGGAGGTTTATTCCGAATTATGTAGAGATTAAAAAAGATATCACTGACATGCTCAGAAAGGACCATGAATTAAAATGGACTCCTACTTCTAGGCATGCATTTGGACAAATACAAAAGGCTATCTCTGAAGTTCCCATCTTAGCTAGCCCTGATTATACTAAGCCATTTAATATTTTCTCTTTTGCCTCTGAAACAACACTTGTTGTTGTTCTATTACAAAAAAATGAAGATTCCCATGACCAACCCATAGCCTTTTTCAACAAGGTTATGAGAGATGCTGAGCTTAAGTATGACATCATTGAGAAGCAAGCATATGACCTCATTCAAGCCCTGAAATCATTCAAGATGTATGTTTTACATTCACCTATTACTGCTTATGTCCCTAATAGTGCTGTGAAAATTGTCCTAACCCAACCAAACACTGATGGGAAAAGAGGTAGATGGATCACTCAAATTCTAGATTTTGATCTAACTATCAAGACTACCAAGCTAGTAAAAGATCAAGGATTAGCCAAGCTTCTAGTTGAATCCAACTACAAAGTACTTGGAATCAATTCTATTTTAGAAATACAAGGGAAGAATACACAAGAACCTTTTGTCCTTACAGAAGAGGAGAATCCACAAGAACCTTCCCTTCACCCTAAAGGGAAGAATCCACAAGAACCTTCCTTTCATCCAGAAGGGGAGAATCCAAAAGAACCTTCCTTTCATCCAGAAGGGGAGAATCTACAAGAACCTCTACCTTCAGAGCAGATCAGTCCTATACACATTGATGAAAAATTCTTGTTGTCAAACTGGTATCAAGATATTGTAAATTTCTTGATCCATTTTGAGTGTCCAACATCATTCTCCAAAACCCAGTGTAAAACCCTTAAGTTAAAATTAGTCAAATACTGCGTTATAAATGCAAATTTATACTAGAAAGATCCACTGAATATTTTGTTATTATGTTTAACAGAATCAGAAACTGAAGGAATCATTGATCACTTTCATACATGATTTTGTGGGGAACATTATGCTTGGAGAGCAATAGCATACAAGATTCTGAGGGGAGAATTTTATTGGCCCACATTGTTCTTACAAGTAGGTGCAAAGGTCAGAGGTTGTGTTCCTTGTCAAATGTTTGCTGGTAAACAAAAATTGACAGCTCTTCCACTTGTTCCATCAATAGTTTCAACACCTTTTTCTCAATGGGGATTAGATTTTGTTGGAGAGATTCACCCCACTTCAAGTAATTAGCATAGATGGATCCTCACTACAACAGACTACTTTACTAAATGGGTGGAAGCAATTATAGTCAGAAATGCTACTGATTCAATAGTACATTAAGTTTATTGAGGAGAATATCTTATCTAGATTTGGTTGCCCAACTCAAATTGTCACTGATAATGCAACAACTTTTTCTAGTGTTAAAATGATTGACTTTTGCCAGAAATACCAGATTCAGTTACATCATTCAAATCCATACTACCCTCAAGGTAATGGCCTTGTAGAGTCATCAAACAAAAGTATGGTAAAGGTAATCAAAAATACTCTAGCTGATCATAAGAAGAGCTGGGATTCACATTTGATTTATGCAATATGGGCAAACATAATTACTCCAAAGAGATCAACTGGAAAATCTCAATTTCAGTTAGTCTATGGGAAACATGCAATTTTCCCTACCAATTTGGCCTTCCCTGTTTTAAAATTCTTGCAGGATTTAACAGATGAGCCTGATAATTTTTCAAGCAGAATAAATTAGATTATTGAACTTAATGAAAATAGAGATGGAGTTCAATACAAATTGATGAAATATCAAAATAAGATGAAGACCCTATTTGACAAAAGAGCTAGGGAAAGGGACTTTAAGGAAGGTGATCTAGTTCTAAGATGGGATGCCAGGAGAAAAGAGAAAGGAAATAATGACAAATTTGACAATCTATGGTTTGGATATTTAGCAATTGCTGAAGTCAAGGGTAACAACACTTTTGTGCTGCAGAATCTTGAAGGGATATATTCCATTTATTTTGTAAATGGAAGGTTTCTCAAACATTACATTCAGTACTAAGAAGTTGAAATAATTTTCATTGTAACTACTCTGGTTTTCTTTTACCTTTCAAGATGTGAGTGAGATTTTCTTTACAGCAGGGACTCCATAGCCTGAGGAGAAGGCACATGGATCTGCAGCTTCTCTGCATTCTACAGGAGAAAACAATCCCCAGTTGGAGCCAATGTTGTAGAATTTTTTGATTTTGATAAGGTAGAATAAAATAGTCAAAAAAAAAAAAAAAATAATAATATTTTGAAAAAATGGTAAGATAGGATATGGACATAACAATATTGAATAAAATGTTAGTAAAAAAATCTTGATGATGATGTCCATATCAAATAAAATGTTAGGTTAGATGTCCTAAAAAATAAAGACAAAAAGAAAATGTTAGGTTAGAAAGAAAAGAAAACAAATAAGCTCTGAAAGTGAGCAAGTCTAAATGCCACTACTATTTTTCTGCAAAATAATGGTTGTGTGCAGCTTGTTTTAAATGCCACAACCCATGACAATCAAACTGTTTAATCTTGACTGCTTCATGCTTTAAATTTGATGTTATAGTTAGAGAATAAAGATCTGGACAAATTGTTTAATCTTGGCAGATCAGTAGTTAGGTAGAGAATAATAAGGTGCTCATCAGTTTAATTTGAGCTCTTGCAGGTTATAAGGTTAGAATTAGATAGTTTGCATTTGTAAAATAAAAGAAAGGAAAAGGGTTTGCTAGTTTAAATGCAACCATTAAGTGAAGAAAAAATGATAGGATAAGCAAAGGGTAAGTAAAGAAAGGTCGCAGAAGTTTATTGATTGATTGGACAAAATGTACTTTTATCATGTTTTACCATATGTTTCTATGTCCATGATTCAATTACACAAAGCAAATGAAGGTCTACAAGATCAATTAATTAACTTCCCATTCATCTCCATTCATCCCTATATTCACTATTTTCCCCTTCCTACCTTCATACATTCATATTCATTCATTTTCCACAAAAAACCCCTTTTCCTAAGGTTAAATTCCTTTTTACCTAAGAAAAGTGAAAACCCCATGTAAAATCTCTTTTTACGATGAAAAATTCCTTTTTACCATGGAAAATCCCTTTTACCATGGAAAACCCCTTTTACCATGTAAAATCCCTTTTTACCCGAAAAACCCACAAAAAGGGGTTTAGCCTAAGTATTGATGTACATATGCGAAAAGTAAATAACTTATAAAAGCATTATACTTAGTGTATTTTCCTTTTTTGCCTATATTTCCCCTTTTCGCATATATTTCCCCTTTTCTGCTCATATTTTCATATTAACGCTAACTATAGTATTAAACCCCTGAAAGGTCCCTTTCACGTATATATTAAATCCCTTTATTTAAATATCCCGAAACCCTTTGTTTTATTATAAAAACTCTATATTAAATAAAATATCGCATCGACGGATCGCAAGCTTCTCAACATGCATGTACACCCTCTGCCATTGCGATATGCGATGCATGATAGGCCCGGACCCGACCCAAATATATATTATATTTCATGCCATACCACATCCACCTCCATCACAAGTCCCGCTAAAGCAATAAACCTCTGCCATTGCGATCTCTGATTACGACGGGACCGATGCAAGATATATTATAATTCATACCCATATCGCATCCACCCCTCATTGCAATTCCCACTAAAGCAATAACCCTCCGCCATTACGATCTCCAATTGCGATGGGAACTCGGACCCGACGCAGTATTAACCATGTTTTATTTCACATCGCGTCCAGCCCCTATTGCATTCCTTTGCGATGGCCTTCCTCTGCTTAGCCCCGATTGCGATACACAATGAACCCAGACCCGACAACATTTATCCGCCCAAGTTCATAAAATTTCAAGTCTGCCATATTTGTTTTGCAAAGAATTTCTTTGTTAATTTTTTTTTACGATTTTAACAAAGAAATAGCCCAAAACCTCCATTTAACCACTAATCTCAGTTTAACCCATAATAAAGCCATTTACTGCCATAATTAATCATTGGGACCCTCCTTTGCTCTTTCGCGCTGCTCTTTCAATCCTCCACCATCCGATCACGACCATTGAAATCCAACGACCCTCAGTGATTTTGGGTTGGCTCTCTGTACGAGCATTACCCACCCGAAAAGTGGTATTCCACTAACCTCCCCTGCTATGTGTCAGTCTCAAGTTATTTCGGGTGATCCCCTCCCAAAACTGCCCACGCCTTATAAGTGGTGCAATGAAAGCCAAAACCACCTCCTGCATAATGACAAAATAACCACTGTTCATTTTATGCCATAATTCAAATAAAAGACAGTTTTTCTGTTTAAATGCCTAAATCACCATTTTGCTCTGTTTTGCCTGTTTTACACAGCGAAGCCTCCATAAGCCTCTGCAACCAATAAAACCATAATTTTACCTTCCAATACGCTCTGGACTACTTCCAATATCCTCTCAAGCTCAATAAAGCCATTGAAGACCTCTCATGTCACCTATGATTTCTTAATAATTTCTGCGTTTTGCAGGTTAAAACCCCTGTTGCAGGCTTACAAAGAAAAAGCCTACATATCGTTTGAAGACAAATCTAAAGGTGTTTACTGTTGAAAAACACAATAAAAACCTAAAATGCACAGTAAATGTCACTCATCTGGGTCAAATGATTTTCACAAAGTTTAAAGAGTCTCAGATGAAAGATCAAATAAAGGAATTAACCAACGTAAAGGATACAAACAGTCAAGCAACTTAAAGGGCAAAATATCAAACAGCAAATCCAATACAACCTAAATAAAAGGGACAACAAGAAGCAGTTCAACAACTTCCCTATCTTCTTGTATGAAGATTTTCCTTTCCTAGAATAAATCTTAATCAGTTTTAGGATATTTCCTTAGTTTCATTATTTCATAAATAACTCTCTCCTTGATATGTTAAGGGTTCGAAGTTCAAGATTCATTGTTTATTGCTTGTTAAGTTGTGGTTGTTTACTCTACTTTAAACCTGGAAGCCACCTTTCAAGGGAGATTTTTGTAGACACTTGATGTACTCAGTCTTTCTGGAACCTTAATACAAAGCAGAGGATTCTGAATTTGGTTTTACACAGTTTGTGTTATCCTGTAAGTTTTTCTAGTTATCAATCATTATGTTTTTCTTCATATGCTTATGACTTATAGAGATATCTAGGTAGGAATAACTATGTCTCAATTTATTCCTATAAGCCCCTGAAGTGATCATCTATTAAGAGAATGGATTAATGAACTATCTGTTTAGCTAATCCCCTCTAATTAATAAATCATCGACATTTTGTGTAAGCTTAAGTATACTGCCTTGAACCTTTGGAACGTAGTTTAAAAGGTTTTCCTAGTTATGATTGTTCTGTTTTACAGTCTGGAAACTGTGACAATCATATTATTTGTTGTCTTCTTCTCACCACTATTTTGATCTATGTGATTGTGAAAAGTCTTATAGCAGCCCTTTGCTGAGATATTAATATAACCCAAAGAATTAAATATTTCAATTCTACATCTGTCTTCATTCATTGGTCTTCCAAAACCAAAACCAAAGACCCCAAAACAATTATTTTAGATGCTCTAGCATTGGTAGCTAACCTACTACTATCTCAGAGGTACAACATAGGTGACACTAGTTAGCATGTAAGCATTTGTGTTTTCACCAAGTTTCAATTCAAACAGTACGTATTTTCCATCGATGTATCATGGACTAAAGGTAACAAGTTCTTCATACAGAGGCAAGATGACATATAACCAAGTAGTGATAGCTGCACAAGGCCTCTTATACTTTACCCAACTTGTTTCAAGAGTCGCACACGGTTTCATGTGAAACTAACCTACGAACAAAAACAAGCAAACAAACAACAAAGAAAAATAGAAGCATAAGTAAATGCAAAGTGAGTGAGTAAATGAACAAGCAAGCAAAAAATCAAACAAGTAAAGTAAGAAATAAAACATCCATGCAAGCAAACAAACTGAAAGAAAACACTACTCCTACTCCTAAGCTAATAGTGCATGGGCCTGATCACATGAAGTGAAGCTTCTAATGCAGCCACCGGCCAATTGGTTGACCCATGTTGGTGAAGGCTTGGTCTTCGAGCAACCCGGTTGTGCGAACTAGCAAACAAGAAAGATATAACAATAAAGACAAACACACTTCGTGTTTAAAAGTGTCCACAGGACATAAGTGAGTCCAAGTACATGACATGTAGTCCGTGGACTTGTCCCAGGGTTGTACGACACTGCGTGCAACTTTGAAGCATATGCATAATCTTGACTGTGACATGCAAGAAAACGAAATAAACAAAGACAACTTGCGTCGTGCACATGTGCCTGCAACGTAAGATTCCTCCAATGCATGAATGATGGGATTTTGTAGTTTGAGCGGAGGAAGCACGATCTGTGTCTGAGGTTGATCTTCAATGCATACAAATGAGTGATGAGGAGTCCTGTTTGATTGAAAATTTTTCTGATCAGAAGTGAAACCAACCTCAGGACAACGAGGGCCTGGCATAACCATCAGCTCAGGCTGAAGTGCCTCGACAACTTGGGGTGTTTCAACTTCATCATCAGATATATCATCATAAATAGGTGGCTTCGAAAAATCAACTGCGATAGAATCATCCTCTTGATCAAATACGAGAGTAAATGGATCAGAACAGCCATGATCAGACAAATCAATGTTTTCATTGGTATCCTCATGATCTGATAAATTAAATAGAGGGGTAGAGGAGAAGCAAACAAATTCATCCTCTATGTTTTCGAAAAAGGCAGATCAAAGGTCAAGTGGATTTTCAATGAATAGTTTATCCTCTCCGTTGTCGGATGATGGACTGACATCCAGTGTGTACTACGAGTGATCAACAATGGGTGCATCCATAGATGAAGATACACACGTGAAATCATGGATGGCAAGCTCACCAAGGACATTAGGAAAGAGCAGAGGAGGCTCAGACAGAAGGGAGTCATCCTTCGCCGAGTGTTGATGCTTAAGCTCCCAGTCACACTCTTCATGAATGACAGTGCATGTTGGTTGTGCAACACCATCAGTGGCTTGATCCTCATTCACAAAAAGTGTAGAGTCCAGAATGGAAGAACACAAGGGAATATCATCCGGAGGAACAGTCGAGTACGAAGACGGAGGTTGTGGTACAAAATGCATATGACAAATCGATGGACTCACAACCAAATCTGCACGAAAATTAAGCGAAGTGATGTTGGGAGGATATGACACCTGAACATATGTGTGAGCATGATCTCACACATCACTCTGCAGTGGTGGAGCTGTTTGATGAGGGAACGATGGACAATCAATTGTGACAGTGACCGTATCCATCTGTGATTACGCAGCTCCATCAGTGAAGTATGTTGAGTAGCTTGAAACTACAAATCACGTAAGCACTACGAAAAATCCATAGGCGATTTATGGAGAGCCTTCTGTTGTTGTAACAGTTTTTGGTCAAGATGTTTTGGATCAAAATGATAGAAAGTGTCTTCATTGAGATCACATAAGTGCTCAAGTGAGTGCACGTTGTCAGTCGGTAGGCTGCATAGCCATCGATGTGGAGATTCATGAAGTGTGTATGCAAGCAATAGACTAGCCTATTCGTCAGAACATCCATATTTCTCGTGAAGAAAGGCAAGGAAGTCATGTAAGAACTTAGGCCACGCCACTTCACCTTCACCATCATACATATATGTGGACAAGAGACCAAAAAACTCCCTTGAGATGGTGATAGATTCGACATGTGA
The DNA here is from genome assembly GCA_000404065.3 of Pinus taeda. NCBI lineage: Eukaryota > Viridiplantae > Streptophyta > Pinopsida > Pinales > Pinaceae > Pinus > Pinus taeda. The sequence continues at coordinate 167,897 of APFE030402384.1, forward strand.
AAAACATCATGGAGGGAGGAGACTGCAAGACTCCATCACAGATATTCAAAGGTTCAAAACAAGATGAGAGGACACAATTTGTCATCTGGCCTTCCTTCTAGCACCAGAAATGTTGAAGGTGTTGGATCCACCAACATGTCAGGTGATCTCCCCAGTAAGAAGTCCCAATTAGACCTCAGACTGTTTGGTGTAGGAGTCCTATCAGTGGCTCGTATGGTAATGCCTTGACTGTGGTTTCACACAGAGGCATGTAAGATGTCCCTACTGGTAGCAAGGGTGTGACATATGCGGTAAGTCAACAAGGTGCATGAGCGACTCTAACACATGAAGGGTGAGGGGAGTGCACCCCTTGAAAAACTGTGATAGCACAGAGTTAAGAAGGGAACACACAAGCAAAGATGCATCACAACATGGAAGGAAAGTTATCTAGCAATCCAAAGTAATGGTTAAACCAACAACACATTTCAAAATGATTCATACATACATATGTAGAAATAGCTACACATACATGCGTAAGAAAACAGATACATATATCATTTACAGTACTCAAGATAGCTAAAATACAATACACCATATGCATGAAACATGTTGGCTTTGTTATATTAAGAAGTGTAAGTTCCAGTCATACAATACATCCATGTCCAACCACTAGTTCTGACAGCAGAATGTTACAACCACAACCGCCTTCTCCTCCAAAGAGATATATTAGCTCTGCGCAGTGGAGAAGCCAAGGCTCGTTACAATACTGTCAAAGCTCTCTTTAAGATAGTCTTATCAGAAGCTTGGCTGACCAAAAGCCTATATAATGAGTTATGAGGGAATATTTATTGAAAAGGGTGGGATGGTCCTTAACATTCTCCTTTGAGATAGTTCATCTACCCTCATGACTCTTCATCTACTCTATGACTGTTACATCCAACTATCAACACTTGAACTTACACTTAACAAGACATTACTTTACAAGGCACATGTAACCATGTGAGAAAAAATGGTTTGAGAAAGCCATGGAAGACATCACTATGACTCGGACAAATATTGGAAGACCAACTCTTCAACATCCTCACAGTGGTCGATAGTAGCGTACTGATGCCAAGCTCGATAGTTCGCGATGGTGTCCGTGTACTCTAAGGTGACATATTTCTAGAACCTAACTCTTGCCTCCATAACATTTGGGTACACTGCTCGGGCTCCTCTGTCCAACTCGTCTGATAGCATGCACATCATTTTCTTGAGTGTGGCTGGACTAGCAACATATTTGTGCATAGTGTCTGCACTGATTGACAAGTTTGGGTTGGTGGCTATGTGCATCAACTCGTCAAAGTATGAGTCAGTCTCTAGTCGGACATGTTCCTTTGTCTTTGCCTGGGTGAGTGTCCCAATAGATGGGATAACATGTATGCGCACAATAACATCCATACTCTTGAATACACATGCATGGGAAGCCTGTAGACTAGTGATGAGCTGTAGGAGCTCTTCATAATTTCAGATCTGACTCCAGATGCATGCCTTCAGCTCGACCACTCTGGGCTTCATCATCTTAGGAAAGTGAAGCAGGGCTCCCTTGTATCTCATCGTCCATGTTTGCATGTAATCAACATCAGCATGCACATTCGACAAGATACGTGCTCTCCTAGCACATTGTTGTTTCCATTCATTGAGATGGACGACTGCCTTATGCACAATACCAAACTTGGAATACAACACCTGCATGACTGTGTTAAGAGACAATAATTCATCCAGTATTTCCTTCTTCAATTCTACTCAGGCAAATGTTGTAACCAATTCTCCTCCCTGCTTGGCTATTTGTAGCTCCTTGGCCATTCACTCGTTCTCAGTGGTCAGCAAGTGAACACTTGAGCTAGTGGGTTCAGAATATTCTTTGGTAGCATCGACGAATGTTGCTGGATGTTTGCGGACGTCAGACACAATCACTCATTCCTCAAACTGCGCAGGAGATGTATGGTCCTCCGGAGTTGACACTCTGTGAGATTGCACAACTGTATGTTGAGACCAATCGAATGAGATGTTGCTCATCTCTCCTTCTGGCTAATCTCGAAGGATCTCAGTGTCTCCTTGGTCGCTTGGGAATTTCTCTTCTTCTAGATGCGGTGAAGCTGGTGGGTCGACCTCTTGGTGATGAGGCATGAGGTCGATATCTTGCTTTAACTCCTACTGCTCCATATCCGTATCCATCTGTTCAAGCGCTTGCTCTATCACCTGAGTGAAGTCCTGCTCCTGCGATGGTTCACCCTGTCTACCTGATGCCAGATATTCGGATGAGTCTACTATCTATACGGAAGTAGTTTCATTTGTCTGCACAAGTTGTGCCCCCTGCTATACCTATTCATGTTGCGCTTCCCTCTCATGTCTGCACATCTCCTGTTCATTTTGGAATTTATCCTTCAACTCATGCACCTCCTTTTCTGTTTCCTCCATTCTTCATTTCTCTCTCTGCCTTGCGCATTTCTCTTGTCTCATTGTTGCCTTTTTGCCTCTATCACCAAAGCTGCTTTCTTCACAAGTGTGTCTTCTTGGAACTTGAAGCTTTGTTGTTCCTCCATGTTGTCAACAATGTTCCTCTTTCCCTTGTCGCTCACTGGTATGTTTACCTCTGCTACTTCTGGTGCTCTTTTTTCTTCGCTATCTATTCCACAACGAGGCCGACCGGTTCTTTGAGTATGGAGGATTTGTAACAATATCTCCATAGGTATTCCTCCACCCAATGGCATTGCCCGTGGATCCAATTGAACAGTACTCTCGTGCAGTGATCTTTCACAAGACAATGTAGGTCATATGGATTGTAACTTCGGAGGTCGAATGGACATTTCTTCATCTGCTCTACTTCTGTTGGCATTATGATACAGGTGTTGTCCTTGATGGCAACTCACTCATATGACAGATCATAGTGCAGCAGGTCAATAGCAAAGAATTAATGATTAGACTACAAAGAATGAATAAGAGAGGTATATGCAGGTTCACCTTGACAAAGGAGTGTATACACGCGGGTTAACAGACCAAAAGGAGCATATAACATACACACGCAATTTCACAGAAAGAAAAGTGCATATATCTTGGAAAACTAAGTTTTGGTCCAAGGTATTTGATCCATGGTATTTTGATCCATGGTATTGTTCGAAGGTATCTAGTCCGAGGTATTGACCCTAGGTATTTGGTCCAAGGTATCGATCCTAAGTGGTTTTGGTCCATGGTATTGAGAAAGGCCTAAAACTATAAAAGGAGGAGAAGATCATTAGGCCAAGTGTGCAAGTATTAAATATCTGATGAAGTGTGAGATCTGGTATGTAGGTTATGGGTTTGTGATGCTTTGCTTGATCTAAACTAAGGATGCACCTATGTGGATGATGATGGATGATGGATCGGGATCTTAAGGCTTGGAATGTATTATCATTATGTTGTTTGATCATGGATATACTAGATCTGAATACTGACACATGTTTTATTCTGCAATGATCTGGGTATCACTAAATTCTATTTAAGTTAGTATTGTCGGATCTGCACGCGGGTTCGCTTTGATAAAAGAGCGTATACACGCTGGTTCAGTTCCTCAGAGTAGCGTATATATTATGAAATATGATATCTGAATTTGCAGTTGGTTCTAGTGGTTGTTGCAGAGTTCTGGGTTCTGCTATGTGTTCTGTTGACTGTGCTTTGATGATAGGGCTTCAATGATTCAATTGTTGGGTGATTCAGGGATTGATGATTGAGTATTTAATGATTGGTTAATGCAATGGTTGTATTGCAATGGTGATTGATTTTGAGCTTCAATGTTGTTGATGGGTCTAGTATGAAAATTGGATGAAACGTGGCCTTCATATTATGGTGTTGTGTTCCAGGAGTATCCAATATGAAAATTTATGAAATGTGGTTCCTGGAGGAACAGAGAAGGTCATAGCCTTCTGTAGGCCGGAACCTACATACTGGTAAACATACCGGCTAGTACAAGAGCCAGGGGGTTGGAGCTCCCTTCCAGTGGTAGCTGGAAAATGAGAGAGGGTTGTAGCCTTCTGTAGGCCGATGCCTACGTACTAGTAAATATATCAGCTAGTACAAGAGCTAGGGGGTTGTAGCTCCCTTCTAGTAGCAGCTGGAGAATGAGAGAAGGTTGTAGCCTTCTACAGGTGGGTGCCTGCGTACTGGTATGAGTCTGCACCAGTACAAGATTGTAAATAGGTTTTTATTATATTAAAAGAAGACAACAACAGGTGGTTTTTGTCCCACATTAGGTTTCCACCTTAAATCTTGGTGTTCATGTTTGTTTTTTATGTGTGATGGTCTGTTTTGTTTTTACTACACCTGGTTACTTTTTATATGGTTAATGAAGTTTTGATGCACTGATTAAAGATCAACATATGATGAATTAATTGAATCATAAGTTTGCTGGATATACGCTAGTTTCCTTAAACATAGTTGCGTGTACACACAAGTTCCCTTCACTGAAGTAGCGCATATGAATTTGATTATGGAAATGAAAAAGTTATATTGAATTACTAATATTGATTCACCCCCCCCCCCCCCCCCCTCTCAGTATTATTTCCAACAACTTTGACATACACATGCTTGAAACTCCGTATCTCATATAACCCGATCTGCAATGGAAGAGCGGGCCAAGGTTCCTTTTTCTTTCGGTGGAACCTAGCTGTCAATCCTGCTGAAATGTGATATGGTACTTCCTACATGACGAGCTTGTCCAAGGAAAACTTCGGTAGAACATGCAGAGGCTTCTCTGCACTGTACATCCATATGAAGGTGCCAGACGGTGAGGCATACCAATCATCTATTGTCGATCAATGCTTCCATTGCTACCTTTGACATGTAGTGTTAGGGTCCCACCCTAACCCCCTTATTTATGTAATAGGATTGAGTCATAGTTATAGTTAAGTAAAGAGTCAATAAAGCCCATATTAATAATTGTAAGTGGTTAACCCGCATTTAATGATGGGACCACAGTTAGTTGCAAATGGGGTCATGTATTAGTTAGATGGTATTAATAAAACCATGGTTTGCCCGATGGTTATTGCATGTATGAATCCTATTTAAAGGATAGAGATCCTTGCAGGAGCATCGTGTCTTATTTTGTATCGAGCTCACTCTATTGGGGGTTGCCCCCTGAAGAGGCAAGTAACTTTGCTTTGCTTTCTAATAAAAGGACTTGTTGTTGCTCTTGTTCTATGTTTTTGGGTATATTTCTTTGATATTTTGGTATTCTAAATATCTTGTAGGTTAAGAGCATAAACAAGTGGTATCAGAGCCTTTCCAGGGCTGGTGGGATCTCCATTTTTTAGCAATTTTTTTTTTGGCTAGAGACGTGTTCCGACGTCTTTAAACCACGGGATCTGTCATTGAGCGCATAAACCTGTGGATTTGGGGAGGCATGCACGTAGGAAATACAAGAGGTAGTCACGCTTGTTGGACTCCCTTGTAACTCCTGTGGGTACCCCTTCGAGTAGTAGCGCATTAGACATAACTGCACATAGACTGTCTTCCAAGTACCTTCTAGGTATATCGGAAGCCCCCTAGCTCCCTTGAAACCTCGCCATAGATAAACTGTCGGTTGTCTTGCTACTACAATACACCAAGAACAACACTTGGAGAGATTACTCACCCATACGATAGGGTAGTCGGGTTGTACGGCTAAGGGTACGGTTGATCCTCCTTGGTTAGTGCCCTGAAAAATTGGGCCGAGTACTACTGTCAAACCCTTATGTATATTGTGATCTGTAGCACCTGACACTCCTGGAGACCCTAGTTCCCTTCTCTATCGTGGGATCACACATAATATCTACCAGATCGGAGCTCACAAGTGGGGTTTTGCAGCAGCAGTAGCAATCAGTTTCGTCATTCCGATTTATCAGAACAACCATTCTGATATATTAGATCCATCAGATCCGCAACAACAATTAGTTCAGCCATTCAGATCTCTTAGATCCCTTAGATCCACCATTGAGATCTGAGTAGTTGTGTGGGTTCCTATCCCTGGGCGCGATGTTTTCAGGACTTTTGGCAGCATTGACATTTCAGGGATTCAGCGACTGCAGTATTCCTAAGCAAGGAGTAAAAGAAAAAAAAAATTGAGACCCCTCGGGGCGCTTATTGGTGACTTAGCCCATAATAATTAGGACGATGAGCTGAGCAAGGTGGTACCATTCAATTATTATTGCCAAAAAAAAAAATCGGGCGGTCCCAAATTTTAAGTAAATCTGCTCGGTGCATGGTACAAACTAGAAATCAAGCTATGGCGAATGAAAGGATGGACGACCTTGAAGCATCCCTGAAAGACATCCAAGAGCAGCTGACGAAAATAACTATAACACTCTCTATGGGCAAGGCGGGAGCCAGTGAGGAGGCATATATGGGCAATGTACACTGTGAGGGTGAGTCTAGCCACTCTCTTCACCTTTGGGGCACCCACCAACAATCCCGTCCGCGACCACCCAAGCTGGACATGTATAAATTTGATGGCTCTCACCCGACAGCATGGATAGCACAAAAGGAGCAATATTTCAATCTGAATTACAACCTGGATAATTCCACTCAGCTTAGTGCGGGGATCATGTACTTGGACAATGAAAGATGGCAATGGTGGCAATGGCATCAACGTTGCTATAGAAGGCCCTTGACTTGGGACATATTCAAAAAAGCTCTTATGGATCGCTTTGACCATGACTCTACTTTTTTTGGTCATCTCACTAAGTTCCAACAGACTGGAATAGTGGATGAATATATTACAGCCTTTGAAGCCTTAGCTTTCCACACTTTAGGTCTACAAGATGAGTTCTACATGGAATGTTTCATCAGTGGTCTTAAAGAGGCCATACAAGCTCACGTCCGACTGCACCACCCTCCCTCATTGCTGGAGGCTTGCAGAATAGCTCGTGAAGTAGAACATGCATTAGCAGCCTAGTCCAATCGCCCAAATTTCACCACCAAGGGTCACCCCCCACAGGCTCACATCACTACCCAAACACTCAAGGTTCAAAAGGTGTCACCTGTAGAAATGGCAGAAAGAAGAAAGTAGGGATTATGTTACCACTGTGATGAAAAATACTCCCCCGGGCATAAATGCAAGGAGCCTAAATTTTTTCAAATTGATGTTACTGATCATAGCTCATCGGAGGAAGCCCCACCCCTTGAGGAACCAGAGGAGGAAGAAGAGGACAACCAGAAGGACAATGTACTTGAAGAACCAGTTATTTCACTGCATGCTTTGGCAAGGATTTCTTTGCCTCAAACTCTCAAAATCATAGGTTTTATTAAGCATTGCCCAGTAGTAGTCTTGATTGATAGTGGAAGTACACATAATTTTATCCATCAAAGAGTTGCGGAAGCAGTGCATTGTTTTGTACGAGCAGTTTCTAACTTCCAAGTCCAAATTGTTGATGGGGGAACAATGAAATGTGAAGGCCGCTGTGAAAATGTCAAACTTCAAATGGGGGATTATCAGTTAAAGACCCACATGTTTGCCATACACATGGGAGGGTGTGACATTGTCCTAGGTGCTGAATGGCTTCGCACACTTGGCCCAATCACAATGGATTTCCAGGAGATATATATGAACTTTAAGCAGAACAACCACACACACCCTCCGCGGACTCCAGGGGGGATCTCCCTCTATCATCAGCTCACATCGAATGGAAAAATTGTTAAAAAAGGGCCATCATGGAGTTATAGCTCAATTTAATGCCATCCAGGCCTTCGAACCCAATTCTTTTCTGATTCATCCTGAGATGCAACAGATCTTAAATAACCATCTGCCAGTCTTTGAAAAGCCTCATGAGCTTCCACCCATGAGAGGGGAACATGATCATAGCGTCACTTTGGTCCCAGGGGCCCAACCATCAAATGTGCGCCGATATAGATATCTATTCGCCCAAAAGAATGAAATAGAAAAAATAATCAAGGAACTTTTGGAAGCAGGCGTCATTCGTCCCAACATTAGTCCTTATTCATCACCAGTGGTCATGGTGCTCAAGAAAGATGGGGAATGGCATATGTGTCCAGACTTCAGGGCCCTCAATAAGTTGACAGTCAAAGATAAATTCCCCATCCCATTTGTTGATGATTTGTTGGATGAACTAAATGGGGCTCAATTCTTCACTAAGCTTGATCTTCGCTTAGGCTACCACCAAATTTGCATGAAAGAAGTCGACATTCCAAAGACTGCTTTCAGAACTCATGAAGGCCATTATGAGTTCCTGGTCATGCCATTCAAATTTTGTAATGCCCCATCTACTTTTCAGGGCCTTATGAACCACCTGCTCAAACCATATCTTAGAAAATTTGTCCTTGTTTTCTTCGATGACATCCTCATCTACAGTCACACTTGGGCCGTACATCTTCAACATGAAGATCTGCTCTTGCAACTACTCCACGAGCATAAATTATTTGTTAAGATGTCCAAGTGTTTTTTTGGCATGGAAGAAGTTGAGTATTTGGGCCACATTGTGGGGCATGAAGGTGTCAGGGTGGACCCCAAAAAGATCCAGGCAATGCAGGATTGGCCTCAACCTAAGACCTTGAAGAGCCTAAGAGGATTTTTGGGTTTCACGGGCTACTATCACAAATTTGTTCACAATTATGGTTGCCTTGCGAGGCCCCTCACTCAACTACTCAAGGAAAATTCATTCCTCTGGAATGATGAAGCACAACAGGCCTTTACAGCTCTCAAAAATGCCATGTGTTCCACTCTAGTCTTAGCACTACCCGACTTCACCAAATCTTTTGTCATTGAATGTGATTCTTCGGGTATGGGTATTGGGGCGGTCTTAATGCAGGAAGGTCGACCCTTGGCCTTCACAAGCCAACAACTAAGTGGGAAGAATCTAAGACAATCTACTTATGAGAAGGAGATGATGGCCATCTTACATGAAATAGATACTTGGTGACCTTACTTATTGGGGTGACGCTTCCAAATCCGCACAGACCATCAAAGCCTTAAATATTTTTTGGAGCAACGCCTATCCTCACCACAACAAAATAAATGGCTCGCCAAAATGTTGGGATATGATTATGAGATAATTTACAAGAAATGGCGCGAAAATATTGTAGTAGATGCATTATCTCGCCAATTTGAGGAGGAAAGTACCCTGCTCACAATTTCCCTTCCCAATCCAGAATGGATTGAAGAGGCTCACAGGGAATGATTTTCACATCCCTGGCTCTCCCAACTCATTACTCAATTTTAGGCAGATCCAAATTCCACCAAGGGCTACTCGTGGCAGGATGAGATTCTTCGCTACAAGGATAGAGTCGTAATATCACCAACATCCACCCTCAAAAGCGGAATTTTAGCGGAGTTGCACTCGTCCTCCACTGCAGGACATTCAGGCTTTCAGAAGACGTATGCTCGCACTAGAAGATCATTTTTTTGGACAGGCATGAAAAAAGAAATTCTTACTTTTGTAGCAGAATGCGATGTCTGTTAGTGCCACAAAGGAGAGACAATCAAAGCACCAGGCACATTACAACCATTTCCCATCCCGACATCAATATGGATGGAGGTTTCTATGGATTTCATTACAGGTCTTCCAAAGTCAAGAAACAAGTCAGTCATCATGGTGGTTGTGGACAAACTTTCTAAGTATGCTCATTTTTGTGCCCTACCCCACCCTTTTACATCGACTTTGGTCACTCAATCTTTCATGGATCCAATCTTCAAATTGCATGGCATGCCCACTTCCATTGTGTCTGATCGTGACCTTGTCTTCACCAATAATTTTTGGCAGGAACTCTTCAGGCTACAAGGTACCCAACTAAAACTCAGTACTTCCTATCATCCACAAACTGATGGTCAAACTGAAGCAGTCAACAAATGTTTGGAAACCTACCTTAGGTGTTTCACTTCAAAAAAGCAACATCTCTAGGTACAGTGGTTACCTCTAGCTGAATGGTGGTATAACACTAACTATCATGCCACCACGAAAATGACTCCATATGAAGCAGTTTATGGTCAAATCCCTCCCTCCCCTACTTCTTATATCAACGGGTGCTCGAAGGTACAAGCAGTGGATCAACTCCTACAGAACCGCACAACCATGCTCGCCCATCTTAGAGAGAATATTAATCAAGCTCAAAAATGCATGAAGCAACAGGTAGATCAGCATCACTCAGAACGCCAATTTCAAGAAGGGGATCGGGTATTTTTGAGGCTGCAACCATATAAGCAAACATCACTCAAAGACAAGGGTTGTCAAAAACTATCTCCAAAATTCTACAGACCGTATCAAGTACTTCAACGCATTGGAGAAGTTGCCTACAAGCTAGCTTTGCCACCCACTGCAAAAATCCATCCAGTTTTCCATGTCTCATGCCTCAAGAAAGTGATTGGGAACAATTGCAAAATTCAAACCAGTCTCCCTGAATTGGATGAAGAAGGGTCAATCTGGCTCCAACCTGAACAGGTCCTGGACACACGAGAACGGCACCTGCGTGGCTGCATGATCAAGGAAGTCCTCGTCAAGTGGAAAGACACCTCTCCAAAAGATGCAACCTGGGAACCAACCACTATTCTTCAGCAATTTCCGCAGCTTCAGCCTTGAGGACAAGGCTATTCTTATGGGGGAGGGCATGTTAGGCTCCCACCCTAACCCCCTTATTTAGGTAATAGGATCGAGTCATAGTTATAGTTAAGTAAAGAGTCAATAAAGCCCATATTAATAATTGTAAGTGGTTAACCCGCATTTAATGAAAGGGCCACAGTTAGTTGCAAATAGGCCATGGTATTAGTTAGATGGTATTAATAAGAACCATGGTATTGCCCCATGGTATTGCATGTATGAATCATATATAAAGGATAGAGACTCCTTGCAAGGAGCATCATGTCTTATTTTATAATCGAGCTCAGCTTTATTGGAGGTTGCCCCCTCGAAGAGGCAAGTGAACATTGCTTTCTGAATAATAAAATACTTGTTGTTATTGTTCTTGTTCTATGTTCTGGGTATATTTCTACGCATATTTGGTATTCTGGTATCGTCTTGCAGGTTAAGAGCATAACATGTAGGGTGGATCCTGTTCAAATATCATCTTGTAAACCGGAGTGACAAAATGATCGGACAATTGTGTGATAACTCCTCTAAAGATGAATTCGAACAACATCTTACAATAAGTGTTCATAACAGTCTCCGCCGGTGTCCATGTCCACTCAAGCGTGGGAACTCCTCATGGGCACAAATTGCATCCAAGATGTAAGCGGACATGTAGATTTCTACTTGCATACTTTTGGGCGACTGTTGAGCTCTTGTTACCTGTTCCTTCAGCTAATGAGCCAACATGTCAGACCAGTTGCATGCTTTGCCTTCTCTGGTCAGTTGGTCCAACGTGATCACCCAACTCTATGGGAATGTTTCTGTGCTTACTTGGCCATACAGGCGGCATGAAAATATGACCAAGTATTGATACGTCTTCCGCATTATCTTCGTCTTGTAGACTTGGTTGGGTGTCATCCTAAATTTAGCTGGCTCCTTCACCTAGTTCTTCAAAATGTCTCTGGAGTTGGCATTACTGCTGGGTAAGCTAAAGGGAGTCTCCATGATGATCATAGGATTCGACATCTGATACATCTCATCATAATTCTATGCCCTAAATGTAGCAATCTCTGTCCCGCTGACACTGATCAATGTCATCGTCTCAGGATCAATTTCTGAGATGATCCAATGTATCATGCCTGTGCAGGGGAGCATGAGATACCTACATGCAATCTAGTATAAGCCGGACTTGTGGATGTTCACATAGACTTGGCGGTCTTCGAGGTCTTCCTAAAATTTGCCTACAAATGCATCATTGACGTCTTGCCATTTTAGCTTGATGTCCTTGTCTACAATCAACTTGGTGTCTTCATAGATCGACAGACTTGTAGACACTCACTCAACTGCTACTTTAATTGCACTTTTGTCAGTGTCCTTTGATCTTGCTCTCTTGGAGGCCATTGATCCTGAACTGCTAAGAGGTGGATGAACACCTGATAGATTTGGAAACAAAGCAACATGCATGGCAAGAATCTGTTAGCGAAAACAAAAGCAAACTTGAGGAACTCCATGCAACATACCTAGGGATCGAATGACAATGATTGCGTAATTTTTCCTGGGAGGCTGGGAGACTGGCTGCCAGAACTGTGAAAAGGAAGTCTGGGTTGTTTGTGGAGGTTGTCTACCTGCTGGAACTGCGCAATGTGCAATTTCAGCTCGCAGTGGCTGTAGGCCCAGTGACTGGATTGCGCAATTTTATGGGCCAGTAGTCACTGTCCCTCAGAATTGAATAATGCAAGACTGGAGGGAAGTCACTGGGCAGAAATGTACATTTCCTGAGAGGAAGACAAATCCTTTCCTCTCTGAATTGCGCAATGCTATCTTGGTGAGGCAGACTCTTGGTCAAGGTTGCCTAGACCCGCTGACAGGCAACTGAAAGCAAATGTGAAAGTGAATGCATGGCGATACTGAGTGTAAGCATGAGTGAATGATAGTTCATGCAAACAGTGAATGAAAGATTCAGAAAATGGAACAACATGCATGTGGGTGAAGCGAGTCACCGAATCGGCAACTATTCGTGCAAATCAGTTTCATGCATGCGACAATAGGGAGATGTTAACATAAAATGGAATAATGCTAGTAAATGCTAGTATGCATGTAAACGACAAAAAGCATTCATAGAAATCAAGCAAACAACATTCACACAAGTGGACACAAAAATCGACAAAAATGCTTCAAAAGACAAGTTAAGTTGACTTACCCGTGAATAGATGAGCTGGATGTGTTGAAGACTCCTGGATGTGTTTTGGGATGTCAGAGCTCCAAGATCGATGTGAATAAGTGAGCTCTAAAACATCGAATAAATACGTTGAGGCTCATGATGCACATGCCACAAATCTAGGAAATAGTGACACTTGGAGGAAAGATTCTAAATGATCTTTGCATGTAACCTTCAACTGCTAAAAATATCTCCCTAAAATATAGGGATTCTTTTTGCATGATGATTTTTCTATTCCAGGAAGAAGTAGCCCATGCATGCAAGTCAAGTTTTCTTTGTCCTGGATGGAACTGATCTACCCAACTACACATGCAACAATCTGCTTAGCTGAGGGGAAAAATGTGTATTTATGGGAGGGAGCTGGGTTGGCTGCCTAGAATATTTACACAATTTTTGGGCTGAGTAGCTGACTGTTGCCCATGATTGCGCAATTTCTGGGCTGATCAGCCCTGCTGGGAGGAATTGCGCAATTTTCTCAGTGAAGCTTGAATGGCAGATTTGCGAATTTTGGAGCCCAGCAAAATGCCAGAAAAGATTGCATAATTTTTGGAGGGAAGGTTGGTTCCCCTCTAGAATCGTGCAATTTCTTGACGCAGCTGCTCAGCCTACAGCTGAACCAAGTCCGAAGAAACAACCTGTGATGGGGATGCAACAATCTCTCATGCATAGGCTGGAAATCTCCAAGAAAATCACTGGAGCTTGTGTACTTGACAAGGCAAGACTTGCTGCTGTGAAAGGTTGGTACGGAGGCTCCAAAATGAAGCTAATGCAAAATTTTAGAGGGTGGTTGTAGCTGCTACAACACATACCAAAATTTTTCAATATCTTGATCACCAAGGTTTCTGCCATACTTCTAACCTCAAGTAGTAATGTATAGGCCCAAGAAACTTCATGTCAAATTCTGCTTCCAACTGCTTCTTTCATTCTTGAATATGATGCTCTATACCTATAACTAGTAATTCATCCACATACAAGAGTATGATCATAGGTTGATTGTTAACCACTTTTATGTATCGATTAGGGCCTACATAACTCTTCACTAAAACCAAGTATTAGAAGATATGCATCCATTCTTATGTACCATGCTCTAGGGGCTTGCTTCAAGCCATATAGAGCCTTCTTCAACTTGCAAAGATGTATTTCCTTGTTATGGACTTCAAATCCCTAGGGATGCTCAATGTAAACTTCTTCATCTTAAATTCCATTAAGAAAATTTGTCTTAACATCCATTCGATGAATGTTCCATCCCATAGTAGAAACCAAAGATATTAATGATCTAATGGTCATATATATAGCTGTAGGAGAAAAAATTTCTTCATAGTTTATTCCTTCCTTTTGAGAGAATCCTCTTGCCAAAAGCCTTGCCTTATACTTGTCAATGCTCTCATCAATGGCATGTTAGATTTTATATACCCATTTGGAAGTGACAATAGATTTGTTACTAAGTCTAGGAACAATTTCCTAGACATCGTTCTTCATTATAGACTGATATTCTTCCTGCATTGCATTCCTCCATTCTTTATGTTCGAATGCCTTCTCATAATTGGATGATTATTCTTCACTAATCTTAGTCATGTAAGTTGCATAACCTGGATACCTTTTAGGCTTCTTGCTTTCTCTTAAAGTTCATTTTTCTGTTGCATGTCCTTCGACTTCCTGTAAAGTTGTCCGTAACCAAGATTGTTGAAAATAATACTGAGAGGGGGGGGGGGG